>JAJONQ010028254.1:0-32045 GCA_036250385.1 Solanum microdontum | reverse complement strand
ATTTTTTATTAACTGAACAAAATATTCAAATAATGATAAGCAAATAAATCCACACATACGATGTTTAAGACTGAAATTAATCATTGAAATAAAAAGGTTTTAAAAAAAATCACATGTGAGAAGTATCAAATATATTACTGAACTTTATGAGAAGTATCACATTAAAGAAAGTTTCTAAAATTACTTTGTATGTAATTAACTTATTTATAGTGTTATGTCATATTTTCACTATAAAATATCAAAAGAATTTATAACGCGAAAAATTACTTTCTTATTTTTAATACATAAAATTCATCTAACTATTAAATTTATCACACGAAACTTAGCTTTCTATATTTATCACATAAAAGTACAAACTTTATTAAATAAAGATTTGTTATTATCTGAAAAGAATAGTCTTTATCATTTATTAATTTTTTAAAAGATGATTATGAAATATAATATTCAAATGAGTATTTTTTTTTTTGAAATATAATATTCAAATGAATATATAAGTGAAGAAGAAAAAAAGCAAATCATATTATTTTTTACTATTGATGATAGTGTATTAAATATACTATTAAAATAAAGAAAACAAATGTAATATTATCCCCAACAAATTTTGTGTTATGAAGTTAGATATTAACGAATATTTTTTTTGTGTGCTTGATTTTAAAATTGGATGATTTGTATATAATAGAAATAAATAGATGTTATTTTACAAGTTCAAAATTAGAAAATCATTGATAAACTATATCCAAAAATATCTTATGGAATTAGAATTTGTATAATTTAATTTTATATGTAATGGAAAAGAAAAGAGAAAAAAAGATAAAGAAAAAGGAACAAAGAAAGAGAGAAATAGGAAGAATTAAAAGAAGGTGAAGTTAGATTGTAATGGCCCCACATTATAAAGTCCATTAAATAATTTCCTTCACACAATTAATAATAATTCTAACTCACTAAACATAATAATTGTTGTTGACATGTATATTTTTAGAAGTTTAAGAAATAGTAGTAATAAAGACTCAACTTTACTTTAAAAGGGAAAAAGGTTAAATTAGTCTTTTTACAATTATGGCCAAATTATGGCCACATAATTATGGCCATTTAGCACTTCCCTTAATCATATTATAAATTCATATTCCTATGAGATTCAATAGGCAAAAATGATTTTATTAACATAATTTCTAAGAACAACTACTATAATTTGGCTAAGGACAGATATTCATATCTCATGAGGTCAAATAGCCCTCAACATATTGTCGGATTCTCAACTACACACTTTAACTTTATGGGGTCCTATCACCCCTAAACTATTTAAAAACTTTAATTATTACCTCTCTAATTGCTAATCTGGCAAAGTGGATGTATTTCACTCTCTTTGAGAGAGTGAGCAACAAAAATAAATTTGATAAATTTTATTTTTAATTAGTTTTATCAATATATGTATTTTTATTTATTTATTATCTTTCGTCTTTCTCTCACCCCATTTTCATCATTGTCACTACTCCAATCGGATCTTCACGCCGGAGCTTCGACTAACAAACAACAGTGAAATAACCAAACCACCTACACCATTGGAGCAACAACTTCACCAAATCAAAACCCCTTTAGCTGTCTCTCTTCCTCGCCACTATTGACAAGCAGCAAGACGTCGATCTGGTGAACCAACAAGCATCACACCTCTTTTTGCTTCTGACAACGAACAACCAGCGAAAACTCAATTAATTTTTTTTTCTTTGGTGATGGAATTGAAATTGAATTTACGATGATTTTGATGTCTTTTCAATCTGAAGCTTTATTCTCAAGAGAAAATGGTGGATAGTTCTTTTAGTGGGTGAAAAAGATAATGATGAAGGTGGAGGAGATGATAAAGAGAGAGGCGGAGGTGGACACGGAGGTGGGAGAAGAGCCCCACTGTATCCATCAAAATTTTCTCCAAATCAAGCTTACACAAAAATTTAGGGTTAAAAAAATGGTTGACGAAATGAAGAAGACGAAGGAGAAATTATTATTTAAAAAAAAGAACAATTGGTGAAATACACGTGTAAGTGTGTGTGTTTCACGCACTTGACATTTGACTGGTTATGGCGTTTCAAGGGGATATATATTCCACTTTTAACCCGTTAAGTTAAAATGTGTAGTTGAGAATCCGACCATAGATTGGAGGCTATTTGGCCATTTTCTCTTAATATATGATGCCAAATTTAATATTGAAGAAGAGACGATTCAAGTTATAACATGGATTTTTTTTGTATTTAAAACCTACATATTTTGTTAATGAATCCATATTTTCTTTGGCTACAACAGTAGGGAGGACATGTCAACTATTAACAAGACAAGACCTAGTTATGCTAAGGTTTTCAGGTGTATCTATTCTTTGATTTTCCTGAAATTTGTGGAGATGGAAATTATCAATGATGTTACTAAAACATCAAAGAGTAACATGTTAAGATACAATATGACACGTTCCCTAAATATTGTAAAGAGTGCAAGCTTCAAGGTCATGAGTCATGACGAAGAAGAATGTAGAGTGCTTCATCTTGAATTGGGACAGAAGTTGGAGGATACTGAGACAATGGGCAAGTAAAAAATGGAGGAAGAGGGAACAATTGTTCCAATGAAAAATCAAAAAATCAAATGAGGAGAATGGGTATAATAGGAAACAGTGGAACCCAACTCATAGGGTATTCACAAGGAAAAACAATAATGTTATGAGTGATATAGCTAAAACACCCACACAAAAAAAAGCTACTACTGCTAATCCTTTTGTCGTCTTGATTGATGATGACCCACAAAAAGTACTAGAGAATGAAGGTACAACAGAGAATAATAAAGAGCACAATATTGAAGCAACCAAACACTAGTGGGTCAATTAAGACATACGAAAGAGAGGTCTATTGGTGATAATATCGCTTTAGAGCAAGGAAAATAATTCAACAAGAGTACATACACACATATAGGAGAAGATGATGAGTCCACGATTTGGACTCATTTAGGGCTATATTTTGATAGATTTAGTGTCCTCAAATGCATATTTTGTCTCAATAACTGATGTAAATCCTTAAGTTTCAGGTATTTGGAGTTTGAGGCAAAGCATGGACACTACTTGGCAAAAAGGAACAAAGCGGCAGAAAGAAGGAAGAAAAGATGGCATAAGGATCCCCTAAAGCATTAGGCGAGTCACCGAATGGCCTTAATCTCGCCTAATATTCCAGTGTGCTGAGCTCTGAAAGAAAAGATCAAGTCGGTGGTGAAAAGAAACAGTCGGCGTGTCGTCGAGTAGTTCCGCAAAACTGTACTATATTGCCCAATGATTCAAAACGTGAAGATGTTGAAGGCAAAAGTTGAAAGGTGATGAACCAAATCAAAAGGTGGATCGCCGAGTGTATCGGCGATTCCGATTAACTGCGTCGAGTGGTCCTTCGCAGCAAATTTTTTTGAAAACTATAAATATCCATTTAGTTATGTAGCTTAGTATCGATCAATTAAGAAATTTATCAAGTTGTAGTGAATTACTGAGACTTAGAATATTTTTTCAGTTTTTAGTTCTTAGAGTTTTTTGGGAGACATTGTTTTTGAGCTTGAAGGTTTTCAACTCCAAGAAATTGGAAGTGGGTATCTAAGAATCTTCATCCTAGACATGTTTAAAGACATTTTCTATCGGACCCACTTGATGGAAACACTTGTTGGTATTGATTTCTATCTTTTTTTCATGTCTATCTAAAACTCCAATTCTTGGGGTGTGATTTTATGAATATGGGTTAAATTTCCTGTTGGGTATTGCTTATTGTTAGTCTATTTGCTGTTTAAATATGATTTCATTTAGTATTTGTGTTTGAACTTAATGGGATTGTAGTTGCAAATACGGTTTCATCTTAGTATTGTTGGCTTGCTCGAGAGAGAGGTTTTAAAACTATGACTACTAAATTGATAGCCGGTGGTTATTGGGTCATTGTGGGTTCAGCTCGAGAGAGTGAATCCTAGACCTTCTCCCACCATTCAGCTCGAGAGAGTGAATGGGCTAAGGCGGAGGTTGCGCTTAAATATTGCAACTCGGTGTTCGAGAGAAACCGAGTTGATTCGGGGTAAGTTGCTCGAGAGAGAATTTACCCCACTAAAGTCTAGCCTAGTTACAAATATTCAGCGATTTACTATCAATAACATTTACCCAATAGTATATTTTATCCCATATTCCTATCACATCCCAAGAATCTCGTCTCCCTATCTCACATCTTTATATTTTAGTTGTTTTTGTTCATTAGTTGAATACAAACCTTCCTTTGATAATTGATATTCGTGTAAACCCTTTAGATTTAGTATGTTTCTATTCGTTAATGTTTATAGCTATGATTGATTAGAACTTAATTTTACTTTTCTGTTAATTCTTGCAACCACTCCCTTGGGACTCGACCCCAACCCATTCGGTTGGGTTATATTACTATTGTACGATCGTACACACTTGAATTGGAAGTTGTGTCTTGATTACGCAAACATCAAAATGGCGCCACTGCCGGGGAGTGGTGTTAGTTGAGAATTTTTAGTTTAGTCAAATTTTTGTTCTTCTTAGTTATAGGGGTACTTACTTAATTTTTAGCTTTGTTTTGCTCGTTTGTTTTGAATAGGACAGTGGTGCATGTCTGATAGCAATGGTGATCAAATGGATTTGTCCCTTTCTTAGAATGATGTCTCTTAGGGATAACATCCTAAGTTTCAGACACTTGGAGAGGGAGTCAATCCATAAGTTGTTGCTGAAATTTAAATCAATCTTTCTCCAGCACCGAACTCATGGAATCTCAGAAAATGTTCTATTGGACTGCTTCTACAAAAGTCTTGGCTCGGAAAATAGAAGAATGGCTGACTAAATATTTCAAGGGGGTCTATCACAACTACCCTATGCAATGGCAGCCCAACTCATTGATAACCTGGCCATGACCAACAAAGAGATGGAGAAGGACCATACTTTGGCCACACTGTTGACCCAGATGGATCTAGTGACCAAAAAAATCATGGAATTGGAAGCACCGAACAAAAATAAAGAACGGTACATTCTCCCTCATGAGCGTATGAAGCCTAGTGTAAATGAGGGTGGAGAAGTAGCAGAGATGCTCTCACTCATTCTTCACAAGGTCAAAAGTCACGACAAGGTGTTGAATGAGATAAAAGAGAATGTCTCTATGCTGAATGAGATAACTGCTTCCCATTTCATATCAATTCAGCTACTAGGGCCCCAAATGGGTCATGTGTTGTCTCGTTTCCACCCCACAAATCAAGATTAAGTGGGGAAGTCATGCCACGACTATAACTAAGGTACTTCTTGGGAGGCAATCCAAGGTTTTACAACTTTATATTATTTTAAAATAATGGTGTGTTAAATGTGCATGACAAAGTGAGGAAAGTATTTGAAAAATACAAGAATTGGCGAGATAAAGGCCTAGTCTGCGAATCGCCGAAGGGGTCGGCGACCTTGACCTAAATAGCTGTTGGATTCAAGGAAAATTCAACTTGGACTCTTCAAAACTCGGCGGACTCATGAAATTATTGGAGGATCGCCGACACATTAGGCGATTGCAAATTAGTCCGCCGTTTGGAATCCCAATTTAACTGGAGGTCTATAAAATTCGGTGAGGTAAATGATCATACGGCGTGTCGCCGAGTAGTTTGGTGAATTTGACTAATGTCGCCGAATGGGTGAGATCTGGATAGTTTTTTTTTAAAGCCAAAGGTTTAAACTTTCAACACTTTTCATTTTCCCTCACTCTCGACCTTCGCATAAATCGCACCTACTTAGTATTTTCAAAATTCCCGCATCTTGTAAGTATTTCAGCTGATTAATTGGTGCTTGGATCTGGATTAATTTGCCGCCTAGCATCACAGTGTTGATTTAATCTACTGAAAAGACATGGCTAGACCCAAGGTTGCAGGTAGAAACATGCCACCCGACAGTAAGGAAAAAGGGATTAAAATTAACGAAGGTGCAGCTGTATCAAAAGGCAAGGCTACAAAACTTTCCACAACTGGTGGAAAGGGTAAAAGGAAAGTCAAGGCACCGGCATCACCAGAGGTCAGCTCCGACATCGAAGGCATATATGACACTTACCTCACTGCTTCTGAGAGTAAGGGTGAATAACAGGAAAACGAAAGTGCAGCCTCTGATGATGATGAGCTTATACTAGCATGGAGGGCTGAATTGCGATCTAAGAAGCTGAATGATCCATCTAAGATCAGGAATCCTCCGCCTACCACTCCTACTCCCCCAGTTCCAGAACAGGCAATGGTGCTTGCACCACCAATACAGAGTCCTCCTCCCAAGTCCATGAACATATTGGAAACTGAAGGACTGAGGATGATTATTGAGGAAAAATGTTTGTCCACAGATGGAGTCATTGATAGGTATCCAGAAATTATGAGCTGCCTCAAGTATCATGATTTCCAAATCTTCACGTGGCCCATATATTCCAAATTGGGTCAGGGAATTCTATGCTTTTTATGGAACCTTGATACCACAAAGAAAGAAGCAAGCATCATCGTTCAAACCAGTTGACTATGTAGTCGTTCGGGGAACGAAGGTCAAATGCGACCATGCCATTATTGATGCTATCATAGATCGTCCTAAGGAAATTGAGGATGTCTACTAATACATGATTAGGATTGAAAAACTAGACAACATAAAGAAGTGGTTAGCTCCGCTGATTTGATGACACTCCCAAGTGGCTTGAAGCTGGTGCTGTTATTGAAAAGAAGGACCTCAACGTGGCAGCTCGGTATTGGTTTGGTTTCATCAGTAGTATGATCATACCAAAGCAGCCTGTCTAGGTTGCATTATTGATAAAACTCAGCTAAATTTGGGGATGATCATTGCTTCAGAGATTCTCATGCGTGCAAAACAACACCAAACCTCACTTCCCTTCCCCTGTATTGATCATTGTGCTATGCAAATGGGCTCGGGTACCTAGAGATGCAAAGAAGGATGTGGAAGTGATTCCCACATGTTCCACTAATATCTGGAGAATCAAAGCTGACTATCTTAAGGATCAGGCAGAGAAAAAGCAGAAGGACACCTTGTCGGATTCTTTCCAGTCCCGAATACAGAGACAACACATGCAGAGGCATCTTTGCCTACTCCGGCCCCTGGGCCTGCAGGTATAACTACTACTACTCCCTCTAAGACTCCAGGTTATTCTGTTGCTGCACTGCCTCCCAGACATACTGCTGTTGCTGTCTCCCGGGCTCTGATCACTTAAGCATCATTAATCCGGATGGGATAGCTCGCCCAATCTGCTGATCGTCGGGCTGCCAAACTAGAAACCTCAATTCCAGACATGATTCAAACTGCCCTGATTGATGTTGTGACACCATTGAGAGCTACCATTGATCCCCTCGATGCTAGAATAGCAGTGTGTGAGCATGACCAAGGAGCCACATGAGAAGTGACGACCTTAAAGACCGCTATAGCTGTGTTGTGTGATGATATGGATCAGTTGAAATCCACCGATATGTCCATGAATTTTGGAACAGTAGAGATTCCAGATGTACCTGAGATGCCTCCGACTACCACCGGACATGAGGATAGAACAGATCAGATAGTCGATCCTGAGTCAGAGGCAGAGACTGATGAAGAGATGCTTGAGGATACTGAGGGAGCTGCAAATGAGGACCTGACTGAGACTGAACCAGCCATGATAGATGTGGCTGTGCAGATTTCCTAGCAAATACACCTTTTGCTGTCTCTAATAGAGCAGGCTCTTCTGAGGTGACTTCGGGCACTGATGCCCAAGTCCAAACTTCTACATCGGGAACTGAGGCCCAGACATATGGAGAGATTGCATAGACATAATCCTCTCTTTACCCCTCTCTCTCTTTCTTTATTTTAAATTTTGGATAATCTTGTTTGTATTTGAGGACAAATGTCTTTAATTGTGGTGGGGTGAGGCCCACCTTTGTGTGCTATATTCTTGTTTTGTTCATATATTGGGTTTTGAGCTAAAGAATTGTGTTTTACACTGCTTTCTATGGATGTTTGAGCTTGTGTCTCCTTTTTCTATAATTGTAATTGATTTTGAACCCTTCCAAAATTTTTGCCCACTCTTGTATGTACTTCTATGTGGCTGTTCTTTAGCAAATTTGAGTCTCAGTTTTTATCAATATCGATGACTCAAATAGTGCTCATTATCGAACGAACATGAATGTGCGGCTACGATGAGACCAAGTGAAGTTACATAGACAATATGTGAAATCTGTGCATCTTATTGTGACTAGCCAATTATCGAATTGAGTCTCTTGTGATGAGCATTGCACACTAGCAAAATTGTGGAGTCTTGTTTGACTTTGGTGTCAATGCCTTGTGTGATGAGCTTACTGTGAACCATGCATGATAACACCTAGAATTTGCCCCGTTGGTCCGGTCGACTAAGTGATGCTATCTCTTGGTATGATCTAAGGCAACTTCAAAAAGTGTGAGCCAATTTGACATATACCTCTTTTGTGGCTTACCTTGTGAGTGTGTGTGAACCTCTTTTGAACACCCCTTGAGCCTTACCTTTCTTTGGAAGAAACTTGATGAAAACATGACCTCTCTTAATCCACTACCTACAATCCTCTTGATTTGTGGTTGATTGAATAGCCAACTTAGGGCAAAAGCCTAAGTTGGGGGTGTGGTGAAAAGAAAAGGGCAAGTCAAGAAGTGCAAGAAAAGTCTCCTTTAACCCATGGTATTGAGAGAAATGGAACCCCTCCATACAAAAAAAAAGTGAAAAGAAGAGAAGAAAAGAATGAAAAAGAAAAAGTCATGGAATAAAGTACAAAAGAAATAGGGTTTTCGAATAATCCATGGAAAGTGATTAATGGGATGACTTATGAGCAACTAAAGAAAATGATGAAAGAAGAGGAAAGGAAGTGTTGTGAACACCACATTTCATGAGGATGAAAGTCACTGAGTCTAAATGACCATACCTTTGCACTCAGCCCCATTATAAGCCTTGAAAAGACCTTTGTGATCTTGAGTGAGCTGAAGCAATTGTCAATTGGAAAATATGGGAAAACTTATGGGTGAAAGCATGCATTGTGTTCTTCTTTGTGAGTGTGAGCGTTGCATTTGATTCCAGAGGTTTAAATGATTGAACCATTCTGTGTGAATATGGAATCATTCTTTGTCTGAGGGCATTTGAATACCTTAGTTGAGCTTGAACTTGCATTTGAAACAAGTATTGTGAGCGTGAGAATCTTTGATAATGGTGTGTCACAACTTGAGTCTTTGATTATACAATTGGTTCCTTGCATGAGTAAGTTGAGTCTTGTGTGTACATTCATGATTGAGTCTTGTGTATCACTGTTTGAGACAACCTTTTTGAACTGCTGAACTTGAGTTCTACTTGAGGACAAGCAAAAGTTTAAGTTGGGGGTGTTGATGAGTCCACAATTTGGACTCATTTAGGGCTATATTTTGATTGAATTAGTGTCCTCAAAAGCATATTTTGTCTCAATATTTGATGTAAATATTTAAGTTTCAGGTATTTGACTTGAGAGACAAAGCAAGGACGCTATCGAGCAAAAAGGAACAAAGCGGCTGAAAGAGGGAAGAAAAGACGGCCTGAAGATCGCCTAATCCATTAGGCGAGTCACCAAATGACCTTAACCTCGCCCAAAGTTCCAGTGTGCTGAGCCCTGAAGGAAAAAATCAAGTTTGCGAGGAAAGGGAGCAGTCGGCGCATTGCCGAGCAGTTACGCGAAGCAGTTCCTTGTCGCCCAATGAATCAAAACGCGAAGATGCTGAAGGAAAAAGCTGAAAGGCGATGAACTAGACCAAAGGGAGGATCACCGAGTGTATCGGCGATCCCGACTAACTGCACCGAGTGATCCTTCACAACACAAATTTTTGAAAACTATAAATACTCATTTAATTATGTAGCTTAGTATCAAGTTGTAGAGAATTATTACTGAGACTTAGAATATTTTCTGTTTTTAGTTCTTAGAGTTTTTGGGAAACATTGTTCTTGAGCTTAAAGGTTTTCAACTCCAAGAAATTGGAAGTGGGTATCCAAGAATCTTCATCCTAGACATGTTTAAAGATATTTTCTATCATACCCACTTGATGGAAACACTTGTTGGTATTGATATCTATCTCTTTTTCATGTCTAGCTAAAACCCAATTTCTTGGGGTGTGATTTTGTGAATATGGGTTAAATTTCATGTTGGGTATTGCTTATTGTTAGTCTATTTGTTGTTTAAATGTGGTTTCGTTTAGTAGTTGTGTTGGAACTTAATGGGATTGTAGTTGCAAATACGATTTCATCTTAGTGTTTTTGGCATGCTCGAGAGAGAGGTTCTAAAACTAAGACTACCAAATTGATAGCTGGTGGTTATTGGGTTGTCGTGGGTTCAGCTCGAGAGAGTGAATCCTAGGCCTTTTCCCACACATTCTGCTCAAGAGAGTGAATGGGCTAAGGCGGAGGCTGCGCTTAAATGCTGCAACTCGGTGTTCGAGAGAAACCGAGTTGATTCGGGGTAAGTTGCTCAAGAGAGAATTTACCCCTACTAAAGTCTAGCCTAGTTACAAATATTCAACAATTTACTATCAATAGCATTTACCCAATAGTATATTTTATCCCATATTCCTATCACATCCCAAGAATCCCGTCTCCCTATCTCGCATCTTTATATTTTTGTTGTTTTTGTTCATTAGTTGAATACAAACCCCCCATTGATAATTGACATTCGTGTCAACCCTTTAGATTTAGTATATTTTTATTTGTTAATGTTTATAGCAATGATTGATTAGAACTTTATTTTACTTTTCTATTAATTCTTGCAACCACTCCCTTGAGACTCGACCCCAACCTATTCAGTTGGGTTATATTACAATTGTACGATCGTAGACACTTGAATTGGAAATTATGTCTTGATTACGCAAACATCATGGATATTAGAGAAGAGGGCGATTACTTGGCATCCTAGATCAGCCTGTCTCCTTTTGTACTTGTGTTAGTAAGTATTTTGCTTTTGAGACGGATTATTGTGGTCCACTTTTGGGACTTGTATTTGTTCATATTAAACAAATATGTACTTGTGATTTCCAGGTTCTTGGAGGGTTTCTATTGTATATAGTTTTGGCTTGCTTCCATTTCTATCTTTTCTTATAGTTATTGTTATTTTCTAATTAGTTTTACCTTAGTGCTCATTACTTTTGTTCTGGGTACGGGTTGACTTACCTACTGGTGGGTTATAGTAGATGCCATCATGACTCAGGAAGTCGGGTCGTGACATCATTTGTCATATTAAATTTAGAATATAGTTGATTAATTCTACTTAAATAATAAAAATACTTATCAAAGTAAATTAAATATTTTATATTCATTAGTTTGATGTGAATACACTTAAAAAGAATTTCCCTTAAAACATCAGTCAAACTATAATTGTAGTTAAAATGGTTAGTTTGAATGTTATTATATTTTTTTCCTAAAATAACTATTAGTCAAACTTCAATCTTACAATGATCCTATCCCCTCTAGTAAAAACCACCAAACACTGCTTAAAGAAAACACCAATTAATTACTGAGATTAAGCAATATGATATACTATAATTAATAACTGCTTATTAACTTGGTCAATTCTACTATTCCTTCTATCCCCACCCCCGCTATATATATCCCTCTCTCCCTACAAGTCTTCATCAAGTAAATGCCAGACCCTATTCTCCCATTTCTACTATCTCATTGGTTTTATTCAATGGAAACAGTGA
This sequence comes from Solanum microdontum, assembly GCA_036250385.1. NCBI lineage: Eukaryota > Viridiplantae > Streptophyta > Magnoliopsida > Solanales > Solanaceae > Solanum > Solanum microdontum. The sequence continues at coordinate 20,326 of JAJONQ010028254.1, read as the reverse complement.
AGAAAACGAGTATAATCAAGCGTCGATGGAATCTTAAGGAGGACAAGCTATTGCAGAAGTTAGTAGAGGAACATGAAGCAGAGAACTGGTCTCTTATAGGCCAATTGATGTCGAGTCGGTCTGGAAAATCGTGTAGGTTCCGGTGGTGTAATCAGCTTAATCCTCTAGTAGATCATCAAACTTTTACTCTTGAATAAGATAATACTATTATCAAAGCTCATGCCGAATTTAGTAAACGATGGACTAAGATAGCTGGTTTGTTACCAGGTTGAGCAAATAATGCGATAAAAAATCGTTGGCATTCTTCCCTTAAATGGAAGCACCCTTCAATGGCAGAAGATTTGACCAAAAACCTGTGGGCTCCAGTAAACTGATCTAATTGGTGGCAGCCCGGTTCCGCCACCACTTGTACGAGATGCATCAAAGCCTAAAGCACCCATATATAACAAAATTCCAGATATATACAACAAGGGAGCAAAAAGTAACACCCCTCTTCGCCTATATACAACATATACTATCATAAAACGTAACTTCTTAGCAAAATTCTGGACCTTTACTTGACAATTACCAGTGGTGAAACTAGCAGATACATCAGTGCTCTTATTCCGGGCATGACGGAAACGAGGGGAGGATGGCGTAGACACGCCATTGCCTAGCTGGCTTAAAAATGCATAAGAAATAATTTCAACATAACTAATACAAGCATTACTTATACACTTTACCAAACAACGATCATGATGAGGAAATACTATTCTGGTGTTCAGAAACTAACTGCATAGTCCATAGGTATTACAAATATCAACATAAGAATTTGTCAAGGAAAGATCCAAAATCATAGTTCCACAAACTTTAGGGACATAGAGTTCAGTAAAGGAAATCATAAAGTATCATAAAAGTGTTGACAATTCATAACGATGGAGTTAGCTAAGAATGCAATTAAATCCCATGACATACAAACGCAATATAACTGATCTAGTCATAGAGAACTCAAGACATAATCTCAGATTTACTGAAAAAACAAACATTAGGTCAACTTATCAAGAAAAATACAGATTACGTAGATGTAAGAAGAAACACAAAGTAGTACAAGTTTGCATAATTCTAATTCCAATACAGATGCCATAATGCTATTTGAACAGGATAGCCACATCCAAGTAATCTTCTATCCAAAGTGGCAAGAAACAAGTCAATACCAAATGCCGAGAAGAAGGATGAGGTCAGTGATCTCATATGAATAGAGTGTTACCTGAAATTTAAGTTCACTCAATGTTTTGTTGCCATTATCTGGATGCCTCACCTTCATATCACAGAGAATAAACACTATAAGATCACTATTTACTTGAGAAAATCACGAACATATCAGAGTGTTACCTGAAATTTAAGTTCACTCACAAACCAAATTTTCAACAAAATTGGCACTAAGAAGAGAAAGCTATGGACGGATACTTAGAGTGATGTTCCAAGTAACCTAGAGGTAGGTATACTTACATCTTCGGCAGAGAAATTAACGGTCCAGCACATGCATGCCATAGCTCCATACACATCAATGCCACTATTGATGGAGTTGACGATGTAAAATTCGAGCTTCCAAACGCCGATGCCTACGAGGCTGGTGATTCCAATCGACACAGATGCCATTGTTTCTTCTCCTAGCTATCCACAAAAAACCCTAGAGAAATTGAGAGAAATTAGAGAGAAGAGGAGAAAGTTTAGATAAGGTACAATAGCTTTGGGGAAATGGCAAGAAAGCAAGTTTTAATGTTTTATTAATTATTTTTTTTGCCCAATAAAAATTGGAGGGAGAACAAGTTTTGATGTTAAAAATGTTGGAGGAAATATAATATTTTAGTGAAACGTTATGGCCACATTTGTAAAGGGTTGGTTTTACAATTATAAAAATAGGACACTTTAAAAGTGTGGCCATATATGTAAATAGTTGTTGCCAATTATATCATACTGTAACAACGCTTATAAAGTGTAGCTTATAACATTAAAGAGTACACTTTACAAGTGTTGCCAATATTATCGTAGCTAAAAGTTAAAAACTTGGGCTACGCTTTAAAAGTGTCCCCAAAAGTATCTTAGGCAACACTTTAAAAGCGTTGTCCGGAATTAGTGTGGCCGTAGACCTAAAATGTTGTAGTGAAATTATCAACTACAACAAGAACAAATAATACGAAATAACAAATATTGAGATGAGTTCTTGGGATGTGATTTGATTATAGGCTAGTATAGACAAATGGGTAATTGCAACCGTTAGTAAATAGCGGTAAAGTAGTAAATAGTCTAGACTATAGAGGAGGTAAACTTTCTCTTGATCAATTTACCTCGAATCAAGTCAGTTTCTCTTGAACACCGATAAGCAAGCAATTAAGAACAGCCTACACCTTAGTCCATTCACTCTCTCGAGCTGAATGTGTGGAAAAGGGTTTAGGATTCAATCTCTCGAGCTGAACCCATGACAACCCAACACCCACATACCATCAATTCACTAATCTTGGTTTTAAAACCTCTCTCTCGAGCAAGCCAAAAACATGAAGGTAGAACTGCATTTGCAACTATAATCCTTTAATTTTAGCGACAATTAATGATTGAAATCACTTCTAAACAACATTTAAACTAACAATTAGCAATACCCATCATCTAAATCAACCCATAATCACATAATCACACCCCAAGAATTGGGGTTTTATCTAGACATCATAAAAAAGATAAAAATTGTTACCAAATTGTGTTTCCATCAACTGGGTAAGATTAATTCTATCTTTAGAAAGGTCCAAATTGAAGAATCTCAAAGACCCACATCCAATTTCTCAAAATGGAAAACTTCAATTCTTCAAAGCTAAGGAAAACTTAGTCTCAATACTCAGAGTTCAAACTCAAAAGTTACTCTAAAAAGTGTTGCGAAGGGCCATTCAGCGTACTAAGTTGGGATCGCCAATCAGCTCGGCTATCCACCCTTTGGTCAGTTCCATCTTCTTTTTTCTTTGGCCTTCAGCCTCCTCAAGTTCTGTAACTTAGGGCGATCCAACATTGCATCGCAGAACCACTCGGCGACACGTCGACTGCTCCTTTCTCTCGCCAAATTGATTTTCTCTTTCAGGGCTTGGAACACTGGAACTTTAAGAGGTCAAGAGTCCATTAGGCGACTCGTCAAAGGGACTCGACGATCACCAAGCCTTCATTTCTTCGTTCTTTCAGCTCACTTTGTTCCTTTTTACAAATTATTGTCCATGCTTTGTTCCTCAATCTAAGTACCTGGAAATCAAGGTTTTTACATTAGTTATTGGAACAAAATAAGTATTTGAGGACACTAAATCTATCCAAATAAAGCTCTAAATGAGTCCAAATCATGGACTCATCAATACCCCCAACGTAATTTTTTGCTTGTCCTCATGTACAACTCAAGTTCAGTAGTTCAAAAAGGATTTCTCGAATAGTGCTACACAAGACTCAATCATAAATGCACTAAAAAAGACTCAACTTACTCATGCAAGGATCAGTTATGCACTCGAAGATTCAAGTTGTGACTCACCATTACCAAAGATTCTCAAGTTCACAATACAAGCTTCAAATGCAAGTTCAAGCTCAACAAAGGTACTCAAATGCCCTCACACAAAGAATGATTCCATATTCACACACAATGGTTCAACAATTTAAAGCTTTGGAATCACATTCAACACTTACACTCCTAAAGATGAACACAATGATGATTTCACCCATAGGTTTGCCCATATTTTCCAATCAACACTTGTTTCAGCTCACTCAAGATAAAAAAGGCCTTTTCAAGGCTTGTAACGGGGCAGACGGTAAAGGTATGGTCATTTAGGCTCAATGACTTCTCTCCTCATGAAATGTGGTATGAACAACACTTTCTTTCCTTGTCCTCATCATTCTCATTTATGCTCATAAGTCACCTCATTATTCACTTTCCATGGAATACTGGACACCCCATTTCCTTTGCACTTTCACAACTTTATTTCAAACCTTTTACATTCTTTTTCTTATTTTTTCATTCTTCTTTTCTTTTTCTCTTTTTTTCTATATGGAGGGGTTCCATCTTTCTCCAAACCATGGGTAGAGGGGGCTTCTTTGCACTTCTTGATTTACCTTCTCTTTTCACCACACCCCCAACTTAGCCTTTTGGCCTAAGTTGGTTATTCACACAAACCACATCTCATGAGGATTACGGGTGAAGGGATAAATAAAGGTCAAAATTTCATCAAGTTTCTTCCAAGAAAAGGCTAAGGCTCAGAGGGTGTTCCAGTGAAGTTCACACACTCACAAGGTAGGCTACAAAGAGGTATAATGTCAAATTGTTTCACTATTTAAAATTGTTGCCTAAGATCATTTCAAGAGCTTGCATCACTTAGTCAATAGGACCAACGAGGAAAATCTAGGTGTCATCACACATGGTTCACGGTAAGCTCATCACACAAGGCATTGATACCAATGTCAAACAAGACTCCACACTTTCGCTAGTGTGCAATGTTCATCACCAGAGACTCAATTTGATAATTGGCTAGTCACAACAAGATGCAAAAAGTTCACATATTGCCTATGCAATTTCATTTGGCCTCATCGTAGCCGCACATTCATTTTTGTTCAATGATGAGCACTATTCAAGTCATCGATATTAATCAAAACCGATACTCAAATTTGCAAGAGAACAAACACATTCAAACACAATCAAGAGGTGGCACAATTTTTTTGAAAAGGGGTCAAAAATCATTTACATTCAAAATAAGGAGCCACAAGCTCAAACATCCACAAAATACAGAGTCAACACAATTTGTAGCACAAAACCCAATAAATACTGAAAATATCAGCAAAATAAGAAGTGGGTATGGAAATACCTCACCCTACCACAAAGAAAAGCAATTTGTCCTCAAGTGCAAGAAAATATCCAGAAAGTCAATAAAATAAGACAGAGAGGAAGGTAAAAGGAAATACTGTCTACGTAATCGCTACATCTGTCAGAGCATCAGTGCCTAATGTAACACTCTCAACCTGGGCATCAATGTTCGGAGTCACCTCAGAAAGACCGGCTCTACTGGACCCACCCATGGTGGTGTCTCTCAAAGAGGTCTGGCACGCAGTCTCTAACATAGCATCCTCAAGGTCAGCCAGATTATCATAAACCTCAGCATCTCGCACATCTGTCTACTCCTCATCGGTCTCTGCCTTCGACTCATTAACTGTTGTATAATCCTGGTGTAGATCTTCGGTGGTGGCTGAAGGAATCTCAGAAGTCTCTGGGGCATCCACATCATCCTCTGCCTCTAATAGTGAAGTGAAGTATGTAGACTTGAGATAGTCTACATCCTTCCTCAGATCTACCACTTTGGCTTTCAAGCAACGACTCTCGCCGTTAAATCATCAATAAAAGTCTGGAGGGGGGTCAGTGTAGCAAGGATGGCACTCTCAATCATCCATGGGATAGATGCCTCTAGTCGGGTGGCCCTTACATCAGTCAAATGTGCTAGGTGCCCCATCTTCAAGATCATAGCCTGAGTAATCTTGGTGGTCTAGGAAGAGGTAAAAGCACCAGGATCCTAGGAATAAGATGTAGGAGCAGATGTACCTGAAGGCCCAGAGGCCGGAGTAGGCAAATATGCCTTTGTAGGTATAGAGTCATGTCAACCTCCGAAGATGTATCCACCGGAGCTGCTCTCCTCCTGTTGGCCTCCTTCCGAGTGTACTCGGCCTCAATATGCCGGATACTAGTGGAGGATAAAGGGGTAACCTCAATATCTCTAGTCGCATCCCGGGGAACTCCAGCACGCTGGCACAACTCAGTGATCAAGACCGAGAAAGGAAGGGATGTTTGATGCTGTTTGGCCTGCATGGCCATCTCCTGCTCTATGATCAGTCCTATGTCAATACTCTTCCTGGATATGATTGACCCGAGGTAGGCTTCCTTAGGATGGTAGAGGATGGACTCGTTCTCGAATGACATAATAGAGCTACTAATGAATCCAAACCAATATCATGCAGCTACGCTCAATTCCTTCTTCTCGATCGAAACTCCAGCCTCAATCCACCTCGGGGTGGTATCAGAAATGAGGGGAGCCAACCAGCCTTTGAGCTCATCTAATGATGTCGTAGTGGTAGCCATATTTGGGTAGTCAAAGACTGACCCTCTATTAAGTACTATGTTAATATGGTCACGAGTACAATGCACTACTTTTCCCCATACCATGATAGACCCCACCAGTCTAAAAGAGCTGGCCTTTTTCTTGCCATTAGGAACCAGGTCACCATATGCCAAGTAAAACTCCTGGACCCATATAGATATGTACGGGCCTCGGGGTTTATTGAACTACTCAAAGCAGTGATACTGGAGAGTGTCCCTCACTGAGGAGTATTTTCCCTCAAGGCCCTCTGTAGAGAGTAGATTCTCTTCAAGGATAGTTCACAACCTATAAGCTTTTAGTCTGTTGTGTAGACTTAGAGGAGGGACCACTGGTGGCACTGGAGCTATTGGAGGTGCTAGAGCTTGCACTGTAGCTGCTATTGGGGTGGTTACTTGAACTCTAGAGGAGTAAGGGCGAGACCTAGCACAGATCTCCGCTCGCCTAGACTGTAATGGTTGGTCATCCTCCGGATCGAATAATACATCTTGAAAGTAAAAGGAATCTCCCTCGCTGCTGGAGTTGCTCACCAGAGTCTTAGATACGAGTCTTTTGCCCTTGCCTTTTCCTCCTTTTGAAGGTTTTTTCCTTCCCTTTTTAGGAGGATTGGCTCCTTCTTCATTTCTACTATGCCTCATGCTCCATTATGGGGTAGCATATCAATGTTGGTTCTCTCCATATCTACAAAAACAACAGAAAAAGTTAGAAATAATTCAAGCTAAGTTACAGAAAAATAGTTGTAGACAAACTCGCCGAACTGGTCGGCGAGTCACCGAATCAATTTGGCCAGCCAGATTGGGCTCACCGAAAGGATTGGCTAAAAAATTCCCAGAAAATTGGCGTGTCGGTGATGGGAAGGGCTTTTCGGTGAATCGTCGACAACATTCAGTGAGCAAGGACTAGCCTGCCAAAAGTTACAGCGCTTTTAGGGGTTAGGGGTGTAGAAAGGGCGATCAAGAAGGACTTTCGGTGAGTCACTGAGTGCACTCGGCGAACTCTGGCTTCTCGCTGAAAGTTGCAGAACCAAACTCAAGATTAAGAATGAAATTAAAGGCGATAAGGGGGGTTCGGCTAACCACTGAGTGGTTCGGCGAGCTCGACTCAGCTCACCCAACGATCCAACGTGCCTACTTTCAACCCCAACTTCCAAATTCAACCCTGTAACCCCCGAAAATGAAATCAAAACATGCACTATTTCAATTAAACTAAGACCCATACTACCCATGCGGATACTCAAACTTCTCCCAGTTTGGCCAAATTTGGCCATTTGATAGCTTTTGCCCTTAAGATTGACGTCAACCACTCTATCATTGGGAAAATTACATCATTTGGCACAAATGAGGGTTACTTAGACTACACCCGACTAGACCCAACAACATTTCAGCACAACCCTACAATTTTAATTAATTTTAAGCCACAAAATACTCGGGGATCAACAATATAGGCAACTTATGCAAAATATTCGAATTAATCAAGGCACACATAAATGCAATGACGATCAGAGAGGCACATCACACATCTCTAAGATAAAAATTCATTTCAAATGAGTAAAAATTGCTAAACATAAATTCGAGGTTAGGAACACCAACCTTAGAAGCCAAAAAATCAAGTTGAAAAGCTAGGCGGCAAAGAAATCCAACTCCGAGCACACAATCGACGACCACAGAGCGATAAAAATGCAACAATATGGAAAATATTGTGTGGGTGTGAGTTTGGGAAGTTTAAAATTGAGGGAAAGTGGAATAGTTTGAAAGTTTAAACCTTTGGACTTTAAAAATTGTCCAGTTCTCGCCCATTCGACGACATAAGTATTGCTCGCAGACCCACTCGGCGGCATGCCGAGTGGGCACTTACCTCACCGAGTTTTACAGGACCTCCAGTTAATGTGGGGGTCCAAATGGTGGACTAAGTCGTGATCGACGATTCGCCAATTTGCTCCTGGGCTTGTCGAGTTTTACAGACTCTAATTTCAAGATGTCCTGAGTCCAAAGGCGGTCCAAGTCGGGCTCGCCGACCTCTTCAGCGATTCAACGACTTGAAATTTTAGCTCGCCAACTTGCACTTTTCAAACACATTCCACACCTTGACCTGCACAATCAACACATTATTATTTCAAACTCAATAAGAAAGCAAATAAAACTTGGGTTGCCTCCCAATCAGCGCCTTAGTTAACATCGTGGCACGATGCAAGTCCACGCTCAAACCTCATTCTTGGGGTTGGCCAAAGTGTCAATAGGCAACCCCCCTTGTTGTCTCGGGTTTAAATGAGATGAGATATGACCCATTGGATCTCCAACTGCTTGATCGAGACGGAATGAGAGGTAACCATTGAGCTAACGGTCGACACATCTCCCTTCATCTCTTTCAAAATCTTGTCCGACCCCTTAACCCTGTTAAGGATCGGAAAACATATCATCCGACCAACCTCCCTCGGAATCCTTTCGCTTTGGGCGCTCGTGGGGAAGGATGTACCTATCCTTCTCCTCATCCCTTTCTTTCCAAGCGGGATTTTGATTCCTCTATTCTCTATCACGATCTCTTTAACCTTCATCCCTGCTCCAACCTTGGTTACCACCCTGCCTCGGGTAGTTTCACGATAACCACCTCCTTGGTTGGCTAGGAAATTCACCTCTTCGTTGTACAACACATCAAATTGGCCTCTTCGTGGTTCACACACCCAACACCCACGACATTGATACTCCTAGCACCAGCTCCTATGACATTTTTAGACAAAATGTCAATTGGGTCATGATCTTGGCCATATTCTGATCCCTCTCTTGGTCCTTCTCCATTTTCTCTTTGGTCAATTTAAAAGTGAGGGGAGAGACCTGATCTTTGCGGGTGTACCATGCCCGGTTGATTGTGGTCATTCCATCCAAGAGCTGAGCTGCTATCACATAAGGTTACTGCATTAAACCTCTTGGAGAAAGTTGGTCAGCTACACCCTTGTTCACCGAATCAAGACTTCGGTAAAAATATTGCAGCAAAATATTGTCAAGCAAACCATGAGTTGGGCATTGCAACACCAACTTGTTGAATCGCAGCCAAGTCTCATGAATTGGCTCACCCTCCAAATGCTTAAATCTATGAATGTTGTCCTGATGAGTCATCATCTTTGAAGGAGGAAAAAACTGCACTTGAAATGCTCACAAGCTCTTCCCACGAAGTGATTGAGTCTTGTGGTAATTCAGCCAGCCACTTACGCGCTTCCCCCATTAGAGAAAATGGGAACAACCTTAACCGGACTGACTCTTGGGATATATTCTTGAAGGAGAACAACCCGTAAACATCAACAAAATTTCTGATATTCTCTTGGGGATCCTCATAAGCCAAACCACGAAACAGCCCCCTCAATTGCAAGAGTTGTAGCATAGTACTAGTAATGTGGAAGACATCGTTCCCTTCAACCGGTGGCAAGCAAAAGGCACCAATTCCACTATAACTAACAAGAACAATATTTAACTTAACTAAGGAATATTAACCAACACCACTCCCCAGCAGCGGCGCCATTTTGATTAACGTTTCGAAGACACTTCATCTAATTCTAAGTGTCAACGATCGCTAGTCAGTATAATAACCCAACTAAATGAGCTGGGGGTCTAATCCTATAGGGAGTGGTACGTGTTTAAGATTCAAGAGTAAAGCATGAATATGTTCAAGTCAATCATAGGAATAGACATTTACGATTAACATAATAATATAAATTAGTGGGTTGCACGAATGTCAAATAACAGGGGGGTTTTGGTTGTAAATTATCAACTACAGCAGTAGGAAATAGTACGAAATAACAAATATTGAGACGAGTTCTTGGGATGTGATTCGATTCTAGGCTAGTATAGACAAATAGGTAATTGCAACAGTTAGTAAATAGTTGTAAAGTAGTAAATAGGCTAGACTATAGAGGAGGTAATCTTTCTCTCGAACAATTTACCCCGAATCAAGTCGGTTTCTCTCGAACACTGACAAGCAGTCAATTAAGAACATCCTACGCCTTAGTCTATTTACTCTCTCAAGCTGAGTGTATGGAAAAGGGTTTAGGATTTACTCTCTCGAGCTAAACCCATGACAACCCAATACCCACAGTTCATCAATTCATTAATCTTGGTTTTAAAACCTCTCTCTCGAGCAAGCCAAAAACACAAAGGTAGAAGTACATGTGCAAGTACAATCCTTTAATTTAAACCACAATTAATGATTGAAATCACTTCTAAACAAAATTTAAACTAACAATTTGCCATACCCATCAACTAAATCAATCGATAATCACATAATCACACCCCAAGAATTGGGGTTTTAGCTAGACATCATAAAAAAGATAAAAATCGTTACCAAATTGTGTTTCCATCAACTAGGTAAGATTAATTTCATCTTTACAAAGGTCCAAATTGATGAATCTCAAAGACCCACTTCTAATTTCTCAAAAATGGAAAACTTCAATTCTTCAAAGCTAAGCAAAACTTAGTCTCAATAAACATAATGTTTGAAAATGTATTTATAGTCACCAAAAATATGCTACGAAGGGCCATTCGGCGTAGTAAGTCGGGATCACCGATCAGCTCGATGATCCTCCTTTTGGTCAGTTCCATCGCCTTTTTTCCTTTGGCCTTCAGCCTCTTTAAGTTCTCTATCTTTAGGCGATCCAAACTGCATCGCAGAACCAACTCGGTGACACGTCGACTGCTCCTTTCTCTCGCCAAATTTAATTTCTCTTTCAGGGCTTGGCACACTGGAACTTTAGGCGATCAAGAGGCCATTAGGTGCCTTGCCAAAGGGACTCGGCGATCACCAAGCCTTCATTTCTTCGTTTTTTCAGCTCACTTCATTCCTTTTTGCAAATTAGTGTCCATGCTTTGTTCCTCAATCTAAGTACCTGGAAATCAGGGATTTTACATCAGTTATTGGCACAAAATAAGAATTTGAGGACACTAAATCTATCCAAATAACGCCCTAAATGAGTCCAAATTGTGGACTCATCAATAATCTAGGTTATTACGGGTTTTGACATGATTCCATGGTGAAAAAAGCCCTTAGTTGGGGAAGTTGATCATACTTTAGCCAATGGTTAGGATTGGTTTGTATATTGGGAGTTATTAGGTCACTGTTCGATTGAATGTTGTGTTGTATTTGTTATTTAGACAAAGAAAAAGTTAAAGCTTCACAAAGGGTTTAAGATTTATTATCAGACTTCTGCAGCAGATGCTTGGGTCCCAAGTAGGCTAGGTTTTCTTAATTAAGTAGTTAGACATGTTTTTTGTTGCATGGTATTTTGTAATGAACGAGAGGTTTCATGCCTTGGCGTTGAGGCTAGGAGTTTGGATAGTTAAAGGTTGTTGTTTTTTATTTTTAGGACGGGAAAAGATAATGAATAGGGGTGATTCTCTAGTTCATGATTGTTAATCTTGAGTTTTCATATTAGGGTGATTTGGTCTTAATTGTAAGGTTAAGTGTTATGAAATTGATGGTTTATAGCCATTTCTTGGACTTGTAGTAGTCAAGGGAACAAATGTGTGTTCATAAAAAAGGGTCAAGTGTTGGGCTATTGCTATATGCATATAGGTGATGGTTGTACATATTCTTTTTATGTATGTATGTCTACTACTTAGTAGTTTCATTTGTACAATGCATGGTAGAGAGTCTGACGATGCATACTAGTACATTTTGGTTATACTGACACTAATCTTACTATATCACATAACATAGTTTGGTTGCAGGAATTCAGTTTATAATTCATAGGTAATGATGATAATGATCTTCGACAACTTCCACTCTTATTTACTTATGGTAGGATCTGGTCATATTTCGTTTATAATTGTACTCATCTAAGCTCTTGTACCTATTTAGACTAGTTCCTTAGAGGTGTTAATATATTTCCTTGTTAAATTACTTAGATGTTCAAATCAATTTATGGTAGTTTCATAACCATATAGGGTGTAAGATGATGCTGTATTTATTTTCTGTCTGTCCCAAATTATGTTTGGAGTTGAGGATTCTCATAACTAAGTGTTAGATTATGTGCATGCACGGCTCGGTTGGTTGGGTCGTTACAAATTGGTAACACAACCTAGGTTATAAGTCTCCTAGTACAAGAGAAAATGTCGAATAGAGTCTTGAGGATTGGTGCGTTGATGTCCACATCTAATAATATTAGGGGGGGCATTGGAACACCTCAAAAATAAGAACTAAGTTTGAACAAGAGAGAAAGGCAAACTATGGAGGGGGTCCACTGGCCGTGAAGAGGACCACGACCCATCACTCTACTTGTGGTTGTGCACCCATCAAAAGGTGAAAGACCACAGAAGACTAAACAGTTCGTGTATCTCCACATGGGGTGTGAAGTTGCCCGTGAGGGGGACACATAACCACCATGGCTACTGTGAAGGACCAAGACAACTAGACGGTCCGTGGAGCTTCACACGAGTCGTGAAGCGGCTCATGAAAGAGGGTTGATAGACTTTGAGTTTTGGATCAACCTCAAAGGATCATATATTTTTGGACAAAATGACTTATGTGGCCTATGACCTATCAAATTAAAGGTCTTTGAGTCCTCTTTCCAACACCATCAAGTTTCCTAATTGCTAGCCCGAAGTAAGAAAGTTATGCTCATTTTAGTGAATCCCTGTCAGGTAGAGCATATTCACGACCCACTTTATGGGACCTGGTGCTCTAGATAGCCCATGAAGCATGTCTTGAAGTCACTTCATCAGCTTTTAAGTGAGGCTTCCACCCCAAAGTTAATAGTTAAGAACCACGGACTTCTAAAGGGTCCGTGAAGCTCCACACGAACCGTCAAGTCGTTCATGAAGGGGACTTGTCAGACTTAGAGTTTAGGGACAACTTTAAACTACCATATCTTTCAGCACAAATTGTATTAGGTTGCCAATGACCTATTAAATTAAAGATTTCTATTCCTCTTTGAAATGCACTAAGTTTACCTAATTCCATGATCACAGTAAAAAGTTTACCCATTTTAATGAAGCCATGTCGGCAGGGGATCTTCACAAGTTGCTAGATGGGCCTTGGTCATCATGATGGCTTGTGAAGCCCTTCTTGAAGTCACTTCGGCAGCATTTTAGTTAGGGGTGCATTGTTCTTTTTCCCTATGCCTTTGGTACCTAAACTATGTCATTTTACTCAATCTAAGCTTTGTAAAGTAGTCACAAACTACCTAGAACCCTCAGTCTCCTAAAATCACAGAGATTAGAATGAAAAACAGAGTAAAAGTCAACAATTTCTCACAAGAACAAGCAGAGGTGTTCTTCGAGTTCAACCCCGAAATCCAAAGGACATCTCCGTAGATTTCGTCACCAGGTATGTAGGATTTTACTAGTGGCTTCCTTTATAAATTTCCTATAGTTTAGTAAGTTCTTTGATTATTCATAGCTTGTTTAGACCTAGGGTTTCTAAAGCCTTTGAGATTCGCTGTGTTTTAGGTTCTATAGTTTCCATAATCTAAATAGAATGTTTCTTGGAAATTTCGCATAGTTCCATGTATAGAATTCAGAACACTAGCTTACACTAATCATTAATACTCATGAATTTTACTTGCTAGGCTGATCAGTCGTAAGGTCATGCTTTAGAATTTGAATGCCTTACCTTTTAGTATATTTATGTACATTCCCAAATAGCAAATTAGTATTTTGAGGTACTTAGAATTTCTCTGCATTTTAGCTTTTCATTCAGTTGGGAGTAGAGTTAGCACCGAGATGGACTAGGGTTCAGCGTACCCTCACATTTCCAGAGCTATGTGCCAATGTAGGTTCAAAAGTCCCCTGTGTTGGGCACCATTTTTAGTGATCATGCCACAGTCATGCCTCTATACCCCTAGAAAGGTATATAGGGTCCTCTCGATAAAGCGTATGCATTAGACTCCACATTTAGCTCACATGGTTTGTGTCGGTTAATAGTAGCTCCTACAATCATACTTTCATTGCATTGACCATGTTATCAATATTCATTTCAGTATTCAGTTCAGCATATCAGCTACATGATTAGTACTTGGTTGTTGCATTTCACCTAGTTTTTTTGTTATACTTCAATACAGTCTATTTCCCTGCTCATTATTATATTTCTCAATTATATCATCGTTTAGCTTAGTATCTATATCATGCATGCTAGATACATTCTAAGTACTAATGCATAATTTGCGTTACATTATTTTATGATGTAGGTTTAGGAACTCAGTATCCAGTTCACGCTTAGTTCGATTTCCCGCCTATACTCAGCAGCTTCAGTGGTGAGTCCTCATAGTTCATGGTCGTTTCTTTATGCTAGGTTTAGTTAGTTTATTTTAATTATTTTTAGAGTTACTTGTGGACTTGTCCCAACAACTCATTAGTAGTGGAGGCTTTCAGACACAGAGTCAGCATTTAGTTGTTTTGGGTTGTTTCCCCTTTGACATTAAGTGATATTATCACTTGAGTTTCTTTTAGTTGTGACTGACTTTACAATTATGCTTCCACTTTATTAATTATATTTCATTATTCTTGTGATATGTCAGACTTGAGGTTAGCTTGGGGTCACTTGTGATCCATGTCTCGTGTTACATCAAAGGGGTAGCCTCGGGGCGTGACAAACTTGGTACTAGAGCTTCAAGTTCAAGAGATCTAGGGTGTCTAAAAAGCAACACTATGAGAGAGAGAGAGAGGGGCTACTAAGTGTTTTAAGAAACTTTCCCTTCTTTTGTTATTCCTATCATGCGTGAAGTGTGATTCAAGTTCTCCTTTCTAATTTGTCGGTATGTGTTTCAGACATGCCTCCTCGCAGAGCTAACACACGCAATGCTAACGCAGTTCCTCCCATCTCGAACCCTAACGTTGCGAAAGTAAAGTTTAGTAATGTGATCTAGCTTTTGGCATAGATCGTAGCCAACCAGGATAATCAATAGGCCCCAGTTCATGCAAAAACCATCTAGAGTTGGAGACTTTTTTTTATGAATCCACCAGAGTTTCTAGGGCCGAAGGACACACAGAACTTCATTGATGAGGTCAAGAAATGTTTGAGGTAATGCAAGTGACCGGTACTGATAGTGTTGAGCTAACATCCTATCAACTTAAGAATGTGGCTCATGTCTAGTTCACGAAGTGGAAAGACAACAAGGGTGCATATGCAGCTCCTGTTACTTGGGATTGTTTGACTGGAGCTTTTTTGGATAGGATCTTCCCTAGATAGTTGAGGGAGGGTAAGGCTTAGAAGTTTATGAACTAAAGGGACAGTTTGATGTCTATCAAAGAATGCGGGCTAAAGTTCACCAAGATCTCCAGGTATGCCCCATACATGGTTGCCAATTCGAAAGCACAAATGATATAGTTCGTATTTGGAGTTTTCAATCTGGTGAAGACTGAGTGCAAAAATTCTATGTTGTTAGGGGATATGGATATCTCCAGATTAATCACCCATGCTCAGCAAGTTGAAGGAGATAAGCTCAAGAAAATGACTAAGGATAACAAAAAGGATATAATAGGAAATTATGAATACTCTGAGCATAGGTCGGGCAGCGGGAATCACACATGATATCAGCAAAGGCCTACAACCCTACGCCTTCATCAGCTAGCGCTCCATCCCTAGGTTTCTACAAGATCAGAAAGGAAGGGCCTCAAGCTCTAAGTGTCAGGGGAGTGCTTCAGGTAATAAGACTTTTCCATTTTGTCAAAAGTGTGGTAAAAACCATTCAGGTGAGTGTCTTGCAGGAAGTGATGGTTGTTTTGGGTGTGGCCAGTCTGGTCATAGGTTGAAGGATTGCGTTCCTGCCAAGCAAGGACAAGGAGGTAACTCTATCAGGGCTCAATCAACAACTGCAGTAGCTCCAGTGGGTCACCCCCACTAAGCAGGATGCCTCGTCTGGTACAGGTGGTTAGCACCAGAATAGGTTGTATGCTCTTTAGGCTTGCCAGGACCAAGAAGATTCTCCCGATGTGGTCACTAGTACGTTACAAGTTTTCCATTTAGATGTTTATGCATTATTAGATCTAGGGGCTACACTTTGTTTTATAACTCCATATATATCATTAAACTTAGGTTTCGGTCCAAAAACTCTCTCAGAACCATTCTCAGTCTCTACTCTAGTGTGTGATCCAGTTATAGCTAGACTGGTATACACAAATTTCCCTATCACAGTTTCCCAGAAAGTCAACTCAACAGACCTGTAGAGTTAGAAATGGTAGATTTCAATATTATTTTAGGCATGGATTGGTTACATTCCTTTTATGCCTCAGTCGATTGTAGAACTAGGATCATTTCGTTTCAGCTTCTAATCAAGCCCGTCTTATAGTGGAAGGGTAGTAACTCAGTCCCTATGGGTCAATTTATCTATTTTCTTAAGGCTAGGGAAATGAATTCCAAAGGGTATATCTATCATTTTGTTTGGTTTAAGGATTCAAACTCTGAAACCCCAACCCCTGTGTCAGTCGCAGTGGTGAATGAATTTCTAGAAGTGTTTCCAAAAGATCTTCTCGGAGTTCCTCCTGAAAGAGGAATCAACTTCGGAATAGATCTCTTTCCAAATAGCCAGCATAGTTGTATTCCACCTTACATAATGGCTCCAGGAGAGCGATAGGAATTGAAAGAGAAGTTAAAAGAACTTCCAGATAAGGGCTTTATCAGACTAGTATCTCTCCATGGGGGGCTTAATTGTTGTTTGTGAAATAGAAAAATTATTCTCTTAGAATATGCATTGACTATCGTCTGTTGAACAAAGTCACAATCAAGAATAAGTATCCCATCCCTATAATTGATGACTTGTTCGACCAACTTTAGGGTGATATTTGTTTTTCTAAGATAGACCACAGATTCAGCTATCATCAGCTCAAAGTCAGAGATAGTGACATCTCGAGGACAGCCTTCGGGGCTCGGTATGGTCATTATGAATATGTAGTTATGTCTTTTGGACTAACAAATGCTCCTGCATTTTTAATGGACTTAATGAAAGGGTGTTCAAATAGTATTTGGACTTGTTCGTCAGCATCTTTATTGATGATATCCTTATTTATTCTCGGAGTGAGGAAGAGCAAGTGACTTATTTGAGAGTTATTCTGCAAACCCTTAGAGATCGCCAGTTATTCGCTAAGTTAAGCAAATGTGAATTTTGGTTACAGTCAGTTGCTTTCCTTGGTCATGTGGTATCCAGCGAAGGGATCCGAGTGGATACTCAGAAAATTTAGGCAGTATGTCTTTGGCCTAGACCCACCTCTCCGACTGATATCAGAAGTTTCTTGGGTTTGTCCGGTTACTAACGAAGGTTTATTAAAGGATTTTCATCTCGAGCTTCCCCATTGACCAAGTTGACTCAAAAGGAGGTAATGTTTCAGTGGTCAGATGAATGTGATAAAAACTTCTTCGAACTGAAGACCAGGTTGACTACAGCTCCTATCTTGACTCTACCAGGTGGGTCAGATGGTTATGTGGTTCATTATGATGCATTAAGGGTCGGCCTAGGTTGTGTGTTCATGGAGCAAGGTAAGGCCATAGCTTATGCTTCTAGACAACTTAAGGTCCACAAGAAGAACTACCCGACTCATGACCTCGAGCTTGTAGCCGTAGTGTTTTCCCTGAAGATTTGGAGACACTACTTGTATGTGTTTACCCAGAAAGAGTTAAATCTTCCTCAGAGAATATTTCCTAAAAGACTATGATATGAATGTGCTCTATCATCTAGGTATGGATAATATAGTGGTTGATGCCCTCAGCAGACTATCCATGAGTAGTGTATCAGCACATGTTGAGGAAAAGAAGAAAGAATTAGCCAAAGATGTTCACAAGCTTGCTCGCTTAGAAGTTTGCCTTATGGAAACGTTAGATAATAGTGTGATAGTTTAGAATGGGTCAGAATCTTCATTGGTAGCAGAGGTTAAGGATAAAAAGGATAGCGATGCTATATTACATAAGTTGAAAGGTGCAGTTCATCATGAAAGAGTTGAGGTATCCTTCCAAGGGGGAGATGGTATGCTTCATTACTAGGGTCACTTATGTGTTCCTACTGTGCGTGAGTTGAAGAAGTAAGTCCTTGCAAAAGAACATAATTCCAGGTATTCTATTCATTCGGGTGCTAATATGATATATCGTGATCTACGAGAAGTATTTTGGTGGAACAACATGAAAAGAGACATCACAGTATTTGTGGCTAAGTGTCCTAATTGTCAATAGGTTTAAGTGGAACATCTGAAACCAAAAGGTGTGAATTAAGAGATTAGCATTCCTACATAGATGTGGGAAGTAAAAAACATGGACGTCGTTGCAGGCTTACCTCGTACTCAAAGATAACATGACTCCATTTGGCTGATAGTAGATAGAGTCACTAAGTAAGCTCACTTCTTGACTGTCAAGACTACAGATTCAGCAGAGGATTACGCCAGACTTTACATCAGCGAGATAGTTATATGGCATGGGGTTACTTTGTCTATATTCTCAGATAGGGGTGCTCAATTTACCTCTCATTTCTTGAAATTGTTTAAGAAAGGTCTTGGTACTTAAGTAAATCTCAGTACAACATTTCATCTGCAGACAGATGGTTAGGCAACACGTACCATTCAGACCTTGGAGGAAATGTTGATAGCTTACGTGATCGATTTCAAGGGTAGTTGGGATGATGACCTACCTCTCATAGAATTCTCCTATAATAATAACTTTCATTCTAGTATTCAGATGGCCCTTTTTGAGTCATTGTATGGGAGTAGATGCAGGTCCCCGGTTGTTTGGTTAAAATTAGGTGAAGCAGCCTTTATTGGGCCAGATTCAAATCATTAGGCTATGCAAAAAGCTCAACTCATCAGAGATAGACTAAAGACAATTCAGAGTAAGGAGAAGTCCTATGCAGATGTAAGGAGAAGGGACATAGAGTTTTAAATCCATGATTGGGTTTTCCTGAAAGTGTCACCCATGAAGGGGGTGATTAGATTTGGCAAGAAAGGGAAGTTCAGTCTGAGGTATGTACAAAATCTTTAAAATGGTTGGTAATGTGGCTTATGAGATAGAATTGCTAGTAGAACTAGCAGTGGTTCACCCAGTCTTTCATATTTCCTTGTTGAAGAAGTGTGTGGGTGATCAGGCATCGATAGTACCTTTAGAGAGTGTGGTTGTGAATGATAGCCTCACGTATGAAGAGGTTCCTATTGAAATTCTCGACAGTCTGGTTTGTAGGTTGAGAAATAAGAAAGTCATTTCAGTAAAGGTTTTGAGGAGGAGTCAGTCTGTAGAGGGAGGTACTTGGGAAGAAGAAGCAGCCATGATGGCCAAGTATCCTCACCTCTTTCATTCCAATTCAGTTCCAGCTTGAGGTAATAGTTTCTCTCGTTTCTCTCACCTTACACTTGTGTAATTCAGTATTAGGATTATGTTCCCTCAGTTATCATTGCATTCAAGCATGTTTGGATGTTCATGAAATTCAGTTAAGTTAGGTATCAGTTTCTAGTATTTAGTTTGTAGGGATTTCAGCTCTTTCCTCCAAACTCAACTTCTATAGACTTTATTCAAGGACGAATGACCCGAAGGGCAGATATTGTAACAGCTCAAAAATCAGAACTAAGATGGAACAAGAGAGAAGGGAAAATGATAGAGAGGGTCCACGGATTGTGAAGAGAAGCAAGACCCATCACCCTTCTCATGGTTGTGCACGCAAGAAAATGTGTAACACCACGGACTACTAAACGATCTGTGGAGCTCCACACGGGCCGTGAGGGAGACACAGAACTACCATGGCTACTGTGAAGGACCACAGGCAACTAGATAGTCCGGGGAGCTTCACACAAGCTGTGAAGTGTCTCGTTAAAGAGGCTTGACAGACTTTGAGGTTTGGGTCAACTTCAAATGATCATATCTTCCATTACAAAATGATTTACGTGGCCCGCAACCTATCAAATTAAAGGTCTTTGAGTAATCTTTCCAAGGCTACAAATTTTTCCTAATTCTAATCCTGGAGTAAGAGGTTATGCTCATTTTAGTGAAGCCCTGTTAGGCAGAGCATCTTCACGACCCACTTGACAGGCCGTGTGCTCTAGATGTCCTGTGAAGCCTGTCTTGAAGTCACTTCGTCAGCTTTTAAATTAGGATTCACCCCCAAATTTACTGGTTAAGCACCATGGACGTCTAAACAGTCTGTGAAGCTCCACACGGACCGTGAAGTCTTCCGTGAAGGGGACTTGTTAGACTTAGAGTTTAGGGACAACTTTAAACGACCATATCTTTCAGCACAAAATGAACTA
>JAJONQ010028253.1:0-34144 GCA_036250385.1 Solanum microdontum | reverse complement strand
TCAATTCAACACTAAGAATGACAATAATATTGAATATTTGTTCTTTAGTTTTACATTGGTTTAGACAATTAAAATACATAATCTAATTTTAATTTTTCCTTGAATATTTAGTAATGTAACTAATACTTATTAAACTTATTTTAGCATGATTTAGTACTTTTAAATTATGATCATTTTCATTATGACTTTGCAATATTTATTTTATATGATGATTTAATTATTATTTTTTATTGAATATGTTTTGTGTCATCAGTATTCATCTCATATTTTGTGGTATTTCTTTTAAGAAACACCTTAGATAATTGTATTTTGGTTGGACTAAAGAAATATTTGGAGCACAAGTTAATTAAATGTTTGTATGCAAACTTTACCGAAAAAAATCCAAAAATCTGCAAAAATTCGAGGTTTACTAGTTTGGTTTGATTTATAAATTTAAAAATTCGACACAATGGTTTGGTACGGTATTTGAAAAACCCAAACCAACCCGAGGTTGAAAAACCCGAAAAAATCCAAATTTTATTAGTTTGGTTTATAAATTTAAATTTTTTACACAAATGGTTTGGTTTGATATTTGAAAAACCCGAACCAACCCGGTCATGTACACCCTTACCTTCACATATGGCCATTCCGGCCACTGGACAACCTACTCTTGGGCCTGGCCAGTTGAAGTTACAAGATAGTTGTTTTCCACCGCTTATACAAAATAACACTGGAAAGAGTTCTCGATTGAACAATCTGAATTTGCCTATCTCGCATGAGTTGTTGACTAATGATAATCGTCACTTAATTAATAATTATGCTAACGCACTCAAAAATCGTAGCAACAGTCAGGCCCAAAAGGATTGAATTGAGCCTATCCCATTGAAGTAACTCCAATATAATAATGGGATTTCAAGAATTGTATGGACAGAAGAGGAAGTGGATAGAATGAATATTTTGGAGGATCTTCAATACGTCGCGGTGGGAAAATTTTCTTATGGGTGGTCGTAGCTGGAAGTATTCCGCACATGTATTCCACGACAGTGTAATATTAAAGGGGAATGCAGAATAGGCCTATTGAGAAATAGGCATGTGCTGATTAGGTTGGATCAACAAGAGGACTTCATAAACCTGATGTCAAAAGGCATATATTATATCCTGGCCAAGGACGGTCACTCATATACCATGAGACCACTTATATATGATGCCAAATTTAAGGTCGAGAAAGAGACGACACAGGCTATTGGGAAACCTCTTCATCTAGATATGACTACAATCAATAAAACTAGGCCTAGTTGTGCGAGGGTCAAGGTGCAAGTGGACCTACTAAGTGAGTTCCCAAAGCATGTAGAGATGGAGATTATTAACAAAATAAAAAATGAGTCTAGGATGGAAAATGTTAAGATCCAATATGATATGTTACCCAAATATTGCAAACAATGTACTGTGCAAGGTCATGAAGATGAAGCATGTAGAAAATTACATCCCGAACAGAGGCAGATTGAGGAATACACTAAAAAGGAGACAGAACAAAGGCCAAAAGGTAACAACAATGAGGAGCAGGGCAATGAATTTGTAACAAGAAGGAGAAGAGTTATTCGGAGATATTGGAAACCCATTAACATACAAGAGTCAAGAGACATGGAGGTTGAATAAGAAGTTGGAGTACAAAGAAAGTTAGACAAAAACATTAATACTGATAATGCTTTTGTTGCACTAGCTGAGAAGAATGAAGAGAGGTAACCGGAGGAATCTACTGGGGGAATTATAATAATGATAAAACTAGTGAAGTCAAGAGTCAGAGGGAAGCTAACAAGGGTCATCATCGTTGATCCACAAAAGAGTGGATAACTAATGCTTTTGCAAATTATCCAGGAAATGGAGGGGGTGACACTAGTAGCTTTAACAGCACCACAGAGCAGGACAATACCAATAATGCAGAAAAAACATAATGGGGAAATAAGGGATGAACATTGGGGCATAATGATCAGCAGTCACAAAGAATGATAGATACAAGGATTGGACAAGGAGAAAAACAACTGATGATTGTTCATACAAAGAAAATTCAGAGGAGATCAATCTTGATTAGATAAATATAAAAGAATCAAAGGTTGTTGCAGTAGTGAAGGCCACATATAAAGAAGAAGAAGACATGCTACTAATGGAAAAACTAGTTGAGGCAGATTACCAAACTCCCCTTCAAATTGCAGTTCCATTTGTTGGAGAAAGACTTTCTTGTAAAACAATACTAGATCCAGATATACCAGCAACAACGAAGTATAATAGGTCAACAGTAATGATTTGTAGTGCCAAATCAGCCCTAATGGAGAAACTACACATATTAGTATCACATCAAAGTCAAGAGGATATGATGGTGGAGAGCAAGGATACCGGTGAGTTCATAGAAGATAATGATGAAGTTAATAGTGATCAAAATGTAGTGGTGGTATGTAAAGAGGCTGGACTCTCTCCTTTAGTTTTATAGAAAGCCAAAAAAGGTAAAAATAAAAAGGAGGCTGAAGTTCAACCAACAAGAATACAAGCCAAGATGGTGGTAAAGTCATCAATTAGATGATAATGAAAACACTCATTTGGAACATAAGGTCTGTGCGAACTCAAAATGCATTCCACAGAATTCAAATGCTACACAGATATTATAAATTCTTCTTAATTGCTTTGCTAGAACCATTTCAAGGTACTAGGAAAATTAAAAAAAACACTTTAAGAGGAGATTAGGGATGAATTATGTGAACTACAACTCAAATGGAAAGATATGGATATTTATAAGGGATCATATTCAGGTACGGGTGATCTCAGATACTGATCAACAAATCACTCTTCAGCTCACATTGGAAGATGGATAACAATTGCTTACTACTATGGTATATGCCAAATGTTAAGTCGAGGAGATGATAGAAATTTGGAATGATATGTATTACATTAATGATCAATACTCAGAGCCTTGGATGGTAGGGGGAGACTTTAATGTAATTCTGGGGGAAGATGAAAAGATAAGAGGTCTTCCTATTTATATCCAAAAATATGAGGACTTTGCTTTTTGTATCAATTCTTGTGGCATGCTTGATATAGATTTCTTTGGCAACCCATTTACTTGGTGGAATGGAAGATCTGATGAAGAATGTATATTTAAAAGATTGGATAGAGTGTTAATCAATCAGAAGCTACATGATGTACTTGACAACATGGAACTGCAACACCTAGCTAGAACTGGATCTAACCAATCATCGTTACTACTAAAATATGGAAGTCAAAACCAGAATTTTATAAAACCATTAAGGTTTATAAGATTTTGGACTAACAAGGAAAAATTTAAAGATGTGGTGAAGGCTAGCTGTAATGAAGTTCACTCTGATGATGTTTTTCTACAATGGAAGTTAAGATTAAAAAGCACAAAAATGGCTTTATCCAAATGGAGTAGGGAACAATTTGGTGATATCTTCAAACAACTACATATCAGAGAAAAAATAGCTAGGATGAAGGAGGATTTATATGAACAAATCCTGCATCATCTAATAGAGCTATTCTACAACAAGCTTATGCTGAATATAAGGTGTACTTAAACTATGAGGAGGGGTTTTGGAGGCAGAAGGCAAGTATTCAATGGTATTTAAAGGGAGATAGAAACACCAAGTATTTTCATGGCTTGGAAAGAGGCAGGAGGAAAAGATTGAATATTCAGAGAATACTGAAAGTTGATGGTCAGTGGGCTCAATGAGAGGATGAAGTGGCAGTTGAAGCAATAAGTTTCTGGAACCAACGTACAAAATGACTTTTCCCTCTTACAGAACATTTGTCCTCTAGTGACTATAGAAGAAAATTATCTCCTACAGGCAATACCTGAGTAAAAAAGTGGTCTTTGGGCTTAATGGGGAGAGTACATGTGGTCCAGATGGTTTTACAGGACACTTCTTTCAGGCTTGTTGGAAGATAGTTGGAGCAGATATTGTGGATATTGTTCAATCATTTTTCCAGGGAAACACCCTTCCTAAATCTATTACTCACACTAATTTGGTTTTATTGCCTAAGAAGGATATCATTCAAACCTTCTCAGACTTAAGACCAATTAGTCTAAGTAATTTCATAAATAAGGTGATCTCTAGAACATTACATGATAGACTTAAAGGCTATTACCAAGAATAATTTCTGTAAATCAGTCTGGATTTGTGAAAGGTAGAAACGTCTAAAAAATGTACTATTAGCACAAGAAATTATCACAGATATCAGAAAAAGAGTAAGCCAACCAATGTTGTGATGAAGATAGACATGGCTAAATCTTATGATAGTGTGAATTGGAATTTCCTAGTGAAAGTACTTGAACATATGGGCTTTAACTAAGTGGTGGTTGATATGATTTGGAGACTGATAGCCAACAACTGGTACTCTATTCAAATTAATGGCCAGACACATGGTTTTTTTCATTCCTCTAGAGGGGTGAAGCAGGGGATCCTCTATCACCTACTTTATTTATTATCACTGCAGAAGTGCTCACCAGAGCACTAAACCAATTGTTTTATAATACTGAATTCAAAGGATATAGGATGTCAAAGTGGAGTGAGAGGTTAAATCATCTTGCTTATGCAAATGCTATAATCATATTTGCTGCTGTTGAGAAGAAATCTATTGATCTTATTATGAATACTTTGAAGGAGTATGAAAACCAATCAAGGCAAAACATCAATAAAGATAAGAGCCACTTCTACATGTTTAATAAAGCTGGTAATGCTTTTATACAGAAAGTGGAGGAAACTACTGGATTTGTTAGAGGTAATTTCCCCATAATTTATTTAGGATGACCTATTAGTCATGCAAAGATGAACAAATCTCATTTTAATGAATTGATTAAAAAAGTTTAAAATAAGTTGCAAGTCTGGAAAAGTAATGCATGTCCTTTGGTGGTAAGGTTGTACTGATCAATCATGCGTTGCAAAGTATTTTTGTTTACTTATTATCAGTGTTAGTGCCCCCAAAATGTGTAGTTAAAGAACCTTCATAGAATGTTTGCAAATTTTCTTTGGAACTTCAAAGAAATTGGCAAGGCAAAGCACTGGATAGCCTGGGATGACATTTGTCTACCTAAAGAGGAAGGGGGACTTGGGTTCAGATCTCTATTTGATGTGTCCAAAGTTGTTTTTGCAAAAATATGGTGGATTTTTAGAACAAAAAAATCACTATGGTCCCAGTTTATGTGGAATAAGTATTGCAAGAGGTATAAACCCTAAGTGGTGGAATGGAAGGTGGATCTCAAGTTTGAAAGATGATGTTAATGGCCAGAGATAGTTTTGATCAAGAAATATGGTGGGAACCTAGACGTGGTCATGCTAGCTTATGGTATGATAATTGGACACAACTTGGAGCTTTACACTATATTATGCCTATTGATCATGTTATTCCTAAGAACCTGGAAGAAGTTAATCAACTCAGATTGGATGGAAGATGGAATATAAACCTGATGAATGAACTTTTTGATAAAGATATTTGTGATCATGTAAAAGCTATATTGGGCCATACTCAACATGCAGAGGAGAGGGACAAACAGTGGTGGATGCCCAACCGTAAAGGAAACTTTTCATAAAAGAGTGCATGGGATATTATTAGAAGCAGGAAGTATCCTCAAAAAGATATATTATTTATATATGAGAAGGGCTTACCTTTCAAAATATCGTTTATGATGTGGAGGATATGGTTTAAGAGAATTCCAATAGGAGAAGTCCTAGTTAGGTGCAGGATTGTTGATTCCATTGAGTGTTGTTTTTGTAACAGTCAGGAGCGTGAATCTTTTAACCACCTATTTATAACATGTCCTTATGCTAATTATTTATGAAAGTTGTTTGCAACAGCTATGGGCATGCAATGTCCATTCCGTCAGATTAGACAAACTATCTACAAGTGGTGTACAAAGGACTGTGCAACTAAATTAACACCTCTGTGTAGAGCCATGCCATCTTTCATCATTTGAAAATTGTGGAAAAGGAGAAATATGGTCTTACATGGGAAGTATCACTAGACATGCAATGGTGTTGAAGATCAATAGAAATGTATACTCATTACAAGTGCAAGGTACCCTTGGTTGGTACAAATGCCTAACACCTGACCAGAGATTGTACAATTTTTGGAAAGTTATACACCTCTAATAAGCACCAAGGTGATACGGTGGAAGTGACCTGAGGGAAGGAGATACAAATGCAACTATGATGCTTCTTTTCAAGTCAACCATGGCCTGTGTTCCAAGGCATTTTTCATAAGAGATGGTCAAGGAGATTTGGTTTATGCTAGAGCTAGCAAGTTGGAGTTTTGTTCAATATTAGAGGCTGAAGTTAAAGGATTTAAATATGGTTTATTGTATTGCTTAAGCCATAATCTTTTACCTCTGATAGTGGAAACAAATTTGTTAATCATTAAGAAGATCTTGGATGGGAATTGAGAAGTTCCTTGGCTTATTTCAGCAGACATAAGGGAGATCAAGGAAGCTATGATCAATAAAGAAGTGGCAGTGGGTCATATATTTCGAGAAGGGAATTCACAGGCAGACTTCTTAACTAATTTTATTGTTGATTTTGCAGGTGAAGATATCCAGTTTAATCATACCAATGAACTACCAAATCAGGCAAAAACTTTACTACAGTTGGACAAGCAAGGAACACCAATTCTTAGACTCAAGAAAGGTCAAAACAATCATTTTAAGCATTCACGATGAAGACAAATGTGCAAAATAAGTACTCAAAGACTGTAAGATCGAATGTGCAACACATGGAATCTCTGAACAAATAACAAGGCATGTTGTTTGAGGGTTACCTCGGTCTAATATATTGAAGGATTGAGTTGATCTAAACCACAACTTGAGGCAGTGGTATCAGTTCTATGGAGCTCAGCCTGCACAAGTTATGGAAAAGGTTAACAGAACTCTCTGAGGTAATTTCTTTGTCATAAGGGAAGAGGAATACCTGATTTGTTGGGTTTGAATCCAAGCTGGGAGTGGAAGAAGTCTTTAATGGAGTCGAATTCATGGTAGTAGTAAGACTTGGTACTGCCGAATTGCATCTCGCCCAAGCTCGTGGATACATGCTTCGAAGCCGGAAAAAAGGGTAAGGCAAACTGGAGCTTCACTGAATCGAATTTGAAAATGAAAGGCGTGAGGATCTTGGTTCTTCTCTAGAGACTTCCCTTTTCTTTAGATCTGTTGTTTTCTTTGTCTGGAATTTGCAATTCCATTTTGTTCGTTTGGGGCTGTCTTAACCAAGCCTGTATTTTTCTCCTTTATTAATAAATGGACCATTGGTCCAAGTTAAACAAAAAAAAGAAGAAATACTTCATTTCATTCATCAATGATTACCAAATTCAAATCCAAGCTTGGATAAGTACAATATTAATTTTCTTTTTGAGCAAGCAAATGCTCTCCAATGTCTATTTTCTATCTTCTACTTTGCAATAATGAATAATTCTTAGATTTATCCCAATTGAGCAAAAATAATAATACACAATTATACAACTCTCAATTTTGTCATTAAAACCTTCCAAAGGAAGTATCTTCAACATCAAGTTTGTTTTTGCCCTTAAACTTTCGTATTTCACTTGCACTGCATCAGTGGAATGCCGATGCAGAAACGTCTAGTGTTAATTGAGGTGTTGCTTAATCTTTTTCTATCCCAATGATGTCTGCATTTGGATCGGTAGATCGTCAAAGACACTGATGTTTCTAGACAATTTCTCCTTTTCTAGTCGGTGTTGAGCTAGCGGAACGCCTATGCATTTTTTTGGACATCAATTCCTCACCGATGTATTTTAATAATGTTTTGTGTCAAATCATTCATTCTTCATTTTCCAAGAAATTCTTTCACACAACAAAACAATGACCTAAAATTTTCTTCATTAGCGATAAAACATAACACTAATCATGAATAAGAGTCTACTATTGATAAAATACCAACTCATCACATGTTAGCGGACTTTTTTCTAACCCAATTTTCAATTTTGTAGGTACTCAAAGATTACCATATACTAATTCTGTACAAGAGACCCCAAATGAAGGAAAAACTATAATAATCTCATGGACTAGAATCAAATTTCAGTCATACAGATGTACTGAATTTGAACCACGCAAAATCCTCTCTTTGACCCTAGCCTAGCCACCTCTGATATCCACTGATATGGCCAGTCCGGCCACTGGTCAGCCCACTCTGGCGACTGGCCAGTCATCCCTCTTGATCACCTTAGAAAACTTTCCTTCACTACCACTTAAGCCTTCAACAACCATGGAGAGTCTGCCTAAGAGTCGAGCTACATCACAACAAGGGATGTACACAAACTTGTTGAAACCTTTGAATCTTAATACCACTAGGGAGAATACTAAACCCAATGTTGAACCCATCCCATTCAAGTCAGTCACTTACATTGATGGAATCCCAATGGTTAAATGGCCAGAAGAAGAGGTAGATCGGATAAATATAATTAAGGATTTGACCTATGTTGTATTAGGTAAATTCTCATATGGATGGCCAGATTTAGAAGATCTACGGATTCAAATACCAAAACAACTCAATATGATGGGTGATGTGAAGATTGGGTTATTATGGAATAGGCATATTCTCATGAGATTTAATTTGATGGATGATTTTGTTAATATTACCTCCAAAAATGTCTACTACATCACGGGTGAGGATGGGTATTCATACCAAATGTGACCTCTAATCTATGATGCAAGATTTAAGGCTGAAGAGGAGACAACCCAAGCAATGCCTGGATTTCATTTCCGAATCTAAAACCTACCTTTTTTGTTAAAAAATCCTTATTCTCATTAGCTACGGTGGTGGGAGACTTATTTATCTTGATGGGGCTACAATAATAAGACGAGACCTAGTTATGCAAGGGTTAAGGTGCAAGTAGACTTATGTGCTAATCTGCCATCATATGTTGAAATTGAGATTGTCAATAAAGGAACTAATAAGTCATGGGTGAGATTGTCAATAAAGGAACTAATAAGTCATGGGTAGAGAAAGTGAAGGTTCAGTGTGTTGTCTTACCCAAATACTGTGTGGAATGTAAGCTACAAGGGCATAATGCTATGGAGTGTAGGGTGTTGCATCTAGAATTGCAGTAATTGTACACGAAGAACAGAGACAAAGAGATGAATAAGAGAGAAGATAAGGAGGAAGGGGAATTAGAATATACAACAACAAGGGGTAGATGAGATCGAATTAGGTTCCCTCAACAAAATTGGAACCCAACAAATAGAAGGTTTATCAAGGAACCTAATAAAATTCAAACGCAAGTGACTGTTTCACCAGAGAAAATTCTTTGTGCCAGAAACCAATTTGATATATTGGCAGGGGCGGAAGAAGGGGAAGAGCATAAAGATGAAGATTCAAACATTATTCCAACAATGGTGAATAATGAGGGCAAAAAAGAAGAAGATATCAACGAAGGACTGTATATTTAAGTCTTTTCCTTGACTTTGGGATGATGGTACGACATTAAGTCATATGGTGGAAACGAGTCCTGCAAAACACATACAAGAGGGACTGAATGTAAAGACACATGAACCTAATGAGAAAATGAACGAGAAGGATGCAATAATAGAGAAGGTTGTTACCTTGGGACAAGAGAATTCCAGAGATGCAGAAACTGATCAGGCAACGCCTACTAAACAAGCGCAGTACAGGAATCAAGACTAGAACAATATGCTTCAACTAACTGTACATGCAGAAAATGTAGAAGAAACAGAGGATAACATGTCAGAAGTGACAGAAGTAAAAGGAATGCAAAAAGGCGAGCAGAATGCTATATACATTGTTCAAAGTCCTACAGTGATGCAAACTGATGAAACACAATTGTGGCTAGGAAATGCAGAGGATCCTAATACAGTATTGCACAATATTGTATCACTTAACATTGAAGATGAGATTGAAAAGCAGGGCCTAATTAAGAAGGGTGAAAATGAGATTAGAGTAGGAGAGCAGTTACAAGATAATGGAGATTTATCTCCAAGAGTGCTTAAGTCTCTAAAGTCTGCTATAAAGAGGAAGAAGCAAAACAAAAACAATCTTCATGTAAGAATTCAACCAAAGAGGAGTGTGAGTGTGGGATCTCTGCAAAATAAATCATGATTAAAGCTCTTATCTGGAACATAAGATCTGTGAAGTCTCAAAGGGCTTTTCAGAGGGTTCAGATGCTTAACAATTTTCATAAAGTTGGTTTTATTGCTCTCCTTGAACCATTCCAACAAGTCAGGACAATTAATAAATACAAAAGTAGATTGAGTGCTCCAAAAGCCTTTCATAATAGAAATGGAAAAAATTGGGTGTTTGTAAATAATGGCTTAAATGCCACTGTTGTCAGCAATTTAGATCAACAATTGTCATTAATGGTACATAATATTGATATGGATTTAAAGTTCACTGTCACCATTGTTTATGCAAAATGTAATAAGGAGCAGAGGAGGAATTTCTAGGATAATCCATACTCTTTATCCACTGGCATGACTACACCTTGGATAGTTGGAGGAGATTTTAATGTGGTGCTAAATGGGGAAGAAAAGATTGGAGGTATACCAGTGACTGCTGCAGATATTGAAGACTTTCGAAACTATATAGTGTTGACACCCAATTTTGACCCTCCCTCGATAATAATTAATTTCCAAGTTTCTTGATTTTTCGAACGATTTAGAACAATTAGCTTTATATAATTCAAATTGGTTTCAAGGTTATTTTGAGTAACTTCACTCGATCTTTACATTATTTTGAATAATAACTATACTTCATGTAATTATATATGTATTTAGTATATCTTACAAATATTTTGAAAATCGTAGCAAAAGAGTTCTACATTTATTAAATTAAGCATTCTAAATTAGTTTGTATTTAAATCAATTATGTTATAAGTAAGTTAATTATTTTATTTCGTTAAAATTGAGAAGTTCGTTAGCTAATTATAGTGATTCGTCTTATTTAAATTACTAGCCGAATTTATCCCAATTGATTCGATTTGGCTACATCTTTAATCTCCGATAGGCTATAATTTAAATCATATAGTCAAAGCCTAATCTAATTCTCACAAATTTAATTTTCCTTTACCCTTGACCCATCTTGAAAGACCATTTTGGGTTGAATTCAAACTTCCAGCAGCCCCATTCCATTTTCCAGCCCACTATTCTTATTTCTCAATCAACCCAACACCTTTCCAATCCAGCCGCCCACCACCTTGACCCATTTCTCCCCCGACCCGGCCCAATCTTGCTCAAAATAAACCCAAAACCCTCCAACGTTCCAGTCCTGAGCTTCTGCAAGAATCGTCCTTGCAGCTGCAGGATCATGCCACGTCGAGCAGCAAGGACAAGGGAGTCGATCCCAGCCGCCCATGTCCCCTTTCCTCTTCTGGAATGGGGAGAAATCTAAGAAATGTTTGTCTCCTTTTAATGGTGAAAAGGTATTTGGAGTTTTGAATTTCGAATTGGGCCCTAGAATCCGACTTTTGATCCCTTTCCCCTAAAGTTCGGAACCCTAGCATCCATCTATATAACCCACTACAATTTCGGTATGAAGGGGGGACATATTTTCTTCAATTGAAAATTTTTGAGTCAAGGAAATAAAATTATACGATGAAAATACATAGAACTCTTTGAGAAAAAGTAGACTCCAAGATCAGAAAATACTATAAAGAGTATTCAGTTTCAGCTTCTCCCTTCTGAACGCGACTCTCCCGCTGCTTGTTGGAACTTTAAAAGCTTCTGTGTGGTGGTGGAAAAGCTTGTCTCTGCCCCAGTTTAGCTGCACGGAAGAAGGTACTGTCCCCTTCTCTGTAATACTCTCCTAGCCTATTCTTCTGTTTTCAAAATAAAAAAAAATGATTGTGTTCCGATGTCAAAATGGTTTTGTTATGTTATTGCTTGTTGTTAGTCGTAGTCATTTTTGAGATGCTTCAGATTTAGTTTAATGACTCGTTTGTCGTGGCTAATAACTCAAATATTGCTCGTACTATGTTCTCGATTTGTTAGATGAATGTGGTTTGTTCTGTTGTTTACTTTATGGTATCACTTATGTCTTTCACAACGTGATTTTGTTCAAAGTGTTTTTCTGTTAGCATTTGGAAGGTCGGTACTTTTGTTTGTTTTATTTGCATCACTGGTTGTTAAAGTTTTCTTCAAGAAAGTGTATCTTTGTTCTTTTCTGAAATTTGAGCCGAGGTCATATTTTGGCAGCTTGAATGGATTTGTATGTATTTGATGATTAAATATTGTTATGACCCACTTGTTCATCCTAGTTAATAAAGCTTCTTACTAGCATAAAGATGGTCCCATAAGAGTGGCGATGTTCTTGTTATATTAGTCCGAGTTTTATGTCATGTTTCCGACTTGGAAGTAGTATGGTTGTCCCCTGTTTGATAGAGTATTAATTTAGCATGAGATTTCTTCAAATATGGTGCCTTTATTTGTTCCATCTTGTATCCTCGAGCGATAATATTTGTTTATAATTATCGTGGCCACCTCCAGAATTTCTATCGTATTCGTATATTTGTCCTCCTGCTCGCTATTTGCAAACTTATGAGAAGTATGTTTATTCCATTGGCTTTCTGTTAGTCATCACTAATATTTGGTCTTTGATGTTTATTTTGGCTCATTTTTGGTCTAAATCAGAGGGTCCATAAACAAATTTTATCATATCCTTTAGTTGTTAGAAAAAGATTTTAAGTGGGGCATGTGTTCTTTTTTTTTGGTAGCGTTGAATGGTCACATTTAACAAACGGCTTGACCGACCGCTTCCTTTATTTGAGTTTGATTTTTATTTTTTTTTATTTATCCTAAGCATGATGATTGTTTATTTTAAATGTTTTGAGTGGAGTCTGTTATGAGTATTACTTTGTTCACATATGCATTTGTTTTGGTCAATTAAGTTAGTTGGATGATAGCTTCATTCATTTTATTTTGGTTTGATATACCAATTTATTACTTGCTCAAGGTCCTTTTCCTTGGTTAACTTGTTTTCTTTTTCTTGGTATCATGTGAGCTTGATTTGAGTCCATAGCAGACTTTTCCCCCCATCGCATTTCGAGAGGGAGCCATAAAGGCTCAAACCCTTTCTGTTGAGTCAATCGAGTCAGCAAAATGGTGTACAGGTTGAGAGCGGCAAAATAATATCGAAAATTAAATTTTCGTGTTCTGGAAAAGCCATAAACCGGCTAAAACGCATCTGATATACAGTGATATACATGTTGTATACGTCGACATACAACCAGAAAAGATCATACACAGGGCAAAAACGAGAAAGTACATGTGGAAAATGCGAAAATACATAGTTGAACTAAAATCACAGGTTTGGGAGTCCGATAATTAGCGGATACATGGCGTATACATCAAATATACACTTTGTGTATATAATGATCAGTGAGGATGGAAAAAGAGCCAAAAGCCCAATGAGTTATCTTTTTGCAGATTTGGAAATTTGGCCCACAGGCCAAAATTCAATATGTCTTCCCTTTGCCCCTATCTATTTGTTGTTGTATTTGACTAACACTTTGATTATCTTATGGTTTAATTTAATTAAATTTTGGAGAATGGACATTTCATTTTATTTTTCAAATTAAGGTATATATTTTATTACTTAGTTCTTATTTTAATATTAGTCTTGTCAACACTTAATTTATTTCCCTTTAGGAAAACTCCCCTTAGTCCTGTTCCACTAAGATAATTATAAATAAATAAATAAAAATAGTAAATAAATAAAA
Source organism: Solanum microdontum (assembly GCA_036250385.1). Lineage (NCBI taxonomy): Eukaryota > Viridiplantae > Streptophyta > Magnoliopsida > Solanales > Solanaceae > Solanum > Solanum microdontum. The sequence continues at coordinate 20,431 of JAJONQ010028253.1, read as the reverse complement.
AGTGAATTTCTTTTTACTTAGTTGTTATTTTCTCAAAATTAGTCAAAGTCATTTTAGTCAAATCGCCGATCAACCGCAAGTTAGCGGACATTCCGAGGGCTTAACACCTTCACGGAATGTACATTGAACTCGAACCCTTTTTTTTTCAATCAATTTTACCTGTTTAAATCTTTTGAAAACCTTATACTTTTTCTTGATTTTTTACTAAAAATTAAGTGGTGACTCTGTTCTTTTGGAAATTTGATTTTTCTTAAACCATAAGTTTAATCGATTTTTTGAAAACTCAGTCATTTTTATTTTATTTATAATTTTTGAGTAAAACAGAAATGACGACTCTGTTGGAGACTTAATTAAGTTCTAACCATAAGATTTGGCTTATTTGACTGATTGTTATTAATTGTTGATTGTTTATTTGCGCTAAACGTGTTTAAATTGATATAACTATCATTGCATTCATGACATTTCCTATAGTATGTATAATATATTAAGGACGGTTTCTACATAATCGCAGCCGGTCTTTTTATACTCAACCCTTTTCTGGAAGGATCGACAATTTATTGGTACGTCATGCGTCCAATGGTTGTCGTGAATTCTAGCCTAAGTTGTCCACTTGAGTTCTCGGTCTTTCAAAACCACTCTTAGTCAACTAGCATAGAGCGAAACCAAATCCCAATTTTAGCGCATTTTGAACTAGGTTGACCCAACACCCAAGGCGTGTTGGGCCCATTAAAAGCCCACTCTGTGTCTATTTGGCCCATTTGCCAGTAAAAAGACATTCATGCTTACGTGTTTAATTGAAGGTTGTATATGTCTATTTAAACAAATCAATTATTTATGGGGGTGGGGGTAACTTACCTTGTCTATTTTTCTTGAAGAATGAATACGACATGTGAGCCGTTGAGGACCCTAATGGTGACCATCCCCCATCCTTACATCCAAGTTTGGTGGAGGTTTATGAATGCGGAAGACAAGAAGAAAGTTCAAAGACACATAGGCCATCTCCCGTCATTAATGGAAATGGTGGCTTATCCCGACTTGATTGGAACGATGGTGAAATTTTGGGACAGTGACAACATGGTATTTCGGTTCGGGGAAGTAGAGTTGACTCCGACTATTGATGAAGTTCTTGCAAGTTATGAGACTGTCGGCATGTGTAACATGAGGAAATGCCAACCCGATACTGATCTTCTCTTTCCAAAGGTATGGGATTTTGCCGAAATTAAAGAAAAATTGTCACTCGTCAAAGCTGAATGGATGGACAGGCTTCCTGGGTCAAATATTCCACTTCGAAAGTTGTATTATCGATTTGGACGCCCAAGAGGTTACGAGAAGTTTAAAGAAGAGTTTGTTTTGGAAGAAAAGTGGAAGGAAACACGCTCCCTCGCTTTCGCGATATGTCTACTTGGGACAATGGTGTTTCCCCAAGAACCAAACTACACCATCCATCCAAGTGTAGTAATGGTCACTGATGCTATTTTTAATGGAGTAGGCTACGGATCTGCAAGAAAGTACTACAATTTGGCTCCTATGATCCTTGCTGACATTTACAGGGCATTGGATAGATGTAAAGGTGGCACACATTTCTTTCAAGGGTGCAACCTAATACTTCAATGGTGGATGATGAGACACTTGATCAAAGCTCATGATCCAACAGAACCAGATCCCTTGGAAAAACTGAACAATCTCGAAAGTCACGATTGGTGGGTGCAACGTAATCATTTCAATAGGACTGGAGGCCAAGAAATTTGGTTCCCGAGACTTCAGGGTTTGAGAGAGGAAAATGTGCAGTGATCGATCCAATACTTGGTAGTAACAAAACAAATAGTGATCTGAAGTGGAAAGGCCCCATACTTGATATTTACTGGGTTGAGAGGAACTCAGTCATATGTTTCTTCTCGAGTACTTAGACAACTAGGAGGGAAACAAGAGCTTCCTCAAATCGAAGACATGACAAGATTTGTGACGGAGCATGAAAATGGCGAAGTCGCTTTTACTAAAAAGATGCTTCAATTATGGAAAACTCGAAAGGTATTGGGTGAGCTAGTGCCAAATACGTTTCGTCTTGAATGTTCTAAGGATTACAAGGAATGATTAAAGAGTCTCACCGGAACTATCGAACCCGGTCCAAATGTTCCCCATATTGTTGTAGATGCTGGGGCCAAACATCAAATTCGACTTCATCAACTCCAAAAAAAGTTTGATAAGAATGAGTTGGAGCATCAACGTAGGCATTTAGAAGACGCTAGGGTCATAACACAGTTGAAGCAAGAGTTATGAAGGGCAAGGCAATGTATATCAGAATTGGATGATAGCGTGGAACAACAAATCCAGTCAGTAGAAAGGTTCAGACACCAGGAAGGGGTTCGGTTGGCTAGAGATCACCTATAGGCGAACAAATATGCTATGTGGGAAGAGGTCAGCATCGCCAAGAGAACCAGACTTAGTGAAAGTTCAGGAGGAGTTTGAAGTCCATTATTATCCCCTGCGTGAGACTGCTTTCATTTGTACTTTGTTTTGTTATTATTTCCTTTTTAAACTCTTTTCCCCATTCATATGTTGTCAAACATTATTTTGTATGATATTAATGAAATGTTTTGGGGATAATGAATTGGCTTAAAAAGACATATACATCTTGCAATTCGCTAGGTCTACCCTTGGCACAAAAAGGTCACATGTATGTTTAGGACGCGATATTTGTTTGTTTTCTTATGTGCTTTAACTGTTTATGTGATACGATACTTTGAATGAGGACATTTTTAGCCCACTCCTTGTCAAAATTTTCTGATAAAAATCTCTACAATACTGAATACAAGTCACTACCCAAAATGTCCGACCAGAATTTCCTGAATCTTGAGTTTCTCAGCCAAAAATAAAATCTCACTACCAAATCTTAAAACATTACTCTCTGATCTCATGAAAGGTGAAATTGCTGCTAAGATGGAAAAAGGCAAGAATGTCGAGGTGGAGACGACTGAGGAGAATTTAAGAATGAAACTGTGCCGATTCAAACAAGAGATTCAAGAAATAATAAAAAGAAGAATAAAAGTGGAACTAGCCACCACAGTTGTGCAAGCCAAAAGTACAGCACTAGACGCGGAGTTAGCAGCTAAGATGGCAAGATATGCTATCATGAACGAGGAGACGGTTGCTATGCAGAAGAAATATGATGTCTTCAACAATGATATAACCACGAGGCTTCAGAAGATAAGCGGAAAATGCTCTTTCTTCAATCAAGAAGCCAACAGTGGTCCCGAAGACACTCACCCTGGAGCTACTGAAGAAGATACCGATGAGGAAATCATCTATATGCCTCCCTTCCTAGGACATCTGAAAGGAGGAGACAAAAATATCACTCTCCCAGCTTATGAGCGGACACATAGCGTGGGGGTAAGAGTTGTGCTATGTACTCTCATTTACGAGCACCTTAGGGCTTCACATACGCTGAAGTCTCTCGAAGGAACCACTTTTGGGTTTGGGCATAAAAGCTCTCAAAAGACGTGTGCCTACCACCCGAACCAAAGAGGATACACTATAGAAGAATGTGCGGAGCTTAAAGCAACAATCCACAACCTGATCAACGTTGGAGAGATCCCGTATATGTAGGGTGAGAACACCATCCTTACCTATGACTAACCGGAGCCCAGTATGCCGGTCACTGATCACACTTTGTTTTATTGTCACTACCTCACGCCTTTCAAGAAAATATTGTTAGAGATCTACAGTAATTGGTTCAAAAAGGGGTCTTGGCCTCTATTAGAAAGGATGACGAGGCAATCGATCCTGTTGGAATTGAAATCTGGAAACCCTGCCCTTATCATGACGCCATAGATCACAACATTGGAAGGTGCCTCGGGTTTCACTATGACGTGGAATCCCTTATCAACATGGGAAAGATTCAAGTTGAGTTCGCTCCCCGTGGTTAATACGACAATCAAAAGAAAAAGCTTTGATGAAGGCATCATCTATCTTTTAGGAGCTTTATTGCACGTTTTTTTTTCACTTTCCTTGTAATCAATCAAATGAATAAATGAAAATGAGAATTTCCTTTTGTATTTGAACTACGTAGGGCCTGAATTCTCCTTGGGAGATACGTAGGCAGCCTTTCAAGGCCCGGCCCCTATCTTTTAAAAAAATTTCTTTTCCCCCTTCATCCTACAAGGAAATGTCGAGCTCAGATCAATAGATGCCAAAAGATGCAGCAAGAAGACCTTAGCTCAATGCAATTTAACCTTTCTGAGTCAATAGCCCCAAAATAAAATGAGCTAATTCCTGCTTGTTCAAAAAATCAATCCCCATTATTCGTGGGTTAATGAATCCTCAAACGAAACAACTTTTATGTGTTTACATGATTTCTATGTGATATTTTGCATTATTTGTCCTGAATCAAAACTAATATATTTGCCTATGAGTTGTTTTCTTGTACAGGTAGTTAGAACTGATCTGTGTTGATAAGCTGGCTGAACAACCCTATTTAACAAGATCAAAAGGCCCTAAGGATTTCTTCCCCAGTCAAAGTTCTCGGAAGGGAAAAGCAGCAATGAGTGATAACAATGAAGAGATTGGCCTCACCGATATTGTCGTGGCCCAGCCCGTCATTACTGATCAGAACGAGCTAATCATGCAGTTGACGCAACAAATCGCTGAGATGCGGGTCGAAATGCAGAGAAGGCAAGATTTGCGTAATCCAGCTTTTGCTTTCAATGCTCCAGCAGATGGGAGGCCTCCACTTCACTTTCTTCCTTCAAGTGTGGAACAGGCTCAAAACTCACCCTCCAGTCCTGCTCAGAATCCCTTAATCGTCGACTTAACCACCCAAAATCCCCATTATGCCTCCGCCTCTTACCAGACACCACCCCCTTCTCAAAATACCAACCTTTAATTGCCACTGCCTCCTCAAAATGCCAACCTCCAAACTGGTCCACCCTCTTAAAACCAAAATGTTAACAACCCGCAAACTTCCCTCTGTTACCAAAATCAACATACCAACCCCCAGACTTTCCCTTAAAACTACCAAGCCACCAAAAATGCCCAAAGTCCCTCCATTGCTCCACCCCTACCCCAGAAAGCCACTTTCGAAATCCCGGTCCCCAATGAGCATGACGCCAATGGTTCTGAGCTCGACCACTATGAGGAGCGAGAGAGAGAGTGGAGGTGAAAGAAAGAGGCCACCAAGCTGGATATCACGGAAGAGATTTGAAAAGCCATGAAAGAATTGCAGTATATTCCTAAAGTCACCGGTTTGAGTTATGAGGATTTATGCATTCATCCAAATTTGGACCTCCCGAAAGGATTTAAAGTGCCAAAATTTGATGTTTTCGGAGGAATAGAGAACCCCTTAGCGCACCTGAGGGCCTACTGTGATCAGCTTGTGGGAGTTGGAAGAGATGAAGATTTACTGATGCGGCTTTTTAGCCGAAGTCTGAGTGGAGAGGCTTTAGAGTGGTTTATATCGCATGAAATAAAATAGTGGCCTAGCTGGAATGCTCTGGCTAAGGACTTCACTGAACGATTCGCCTACAATATAGAGATCGTTCCTGATTGTTATATCTTGGAAAAAATGAAGCAGAAATCAAATAAAAGTTACAGAGAATTTGCATACAGATGGAGAAAGGAGGCAGCTAGAGTTCGGCCTCCTATGTCTGAGAAGGAAATTTTCAAAGTATTTGTACGAGTTCAAGAGCCTGAATATTATGATAGAATCATGTTGCTCGTTGGAGCAAAGTTTGCTGAGATAGTCAAAGTAGGTGAGACTATCGAAGATGGATTAAGAATCGGGAAGATTGTTTGTGTTGCCGCCTCGCCCGGATCCTCGGGTTTGTTTTAGAAGAAAAGAGAAGATACGTCTTCTATCTCTTACGAGGGGAAGAAAACCCCAAGGAAATCCTCATCATACCAAGGTCGTTCTCGACCTTCACAGAGTTCGTACCCGGCTCGTTATGCACTGATGATTACCAAAGTACCCCTCCCCCCAGTTATCAAAATACCCCTCCTCCCAATTATCAAAATACTCCTCCTTCTAGCTACCAAACTCCCCCTACTATCTACCAAACTCCTGTCCAGTTTACCAAACTCCACCTCATCATTATCGGAACGTCGCCCCCAACTGTACCAACATTTAGACAAATTACCAAATATCTCCCCCAATGTACCAAACTCTAGCTCCACAACCAAATTACCAAACCAACTCATACCCCAGATATCAAGCCCCCTGTCCAAACGCTCCAAATTATCGTCAAATGCCTCCACCGCAACAAGGCAATTACAATCCCCCTCATCCTAGATTTGAGAAGAAACTTGCTAGAATTCTCACTCTGATTATTGAAAGCCGAAGAAAGTTATTCGAGCAATTAACTGCGGCAGAATATATTGATCCAGTGGGGCCCAAGCTGGTTGACACTAGCTCAAAGTTTTACAGACCTGATCAGAGGCGCGCGTATCACTCCAACAATATTGGACATGATACCGAGGACTGTATCAACCTGAAGCATAAGATCCAAGACCTGATTGACCAGAACGTGGTCTCTCTTCAGAGAGTCGCGCCCAATGTCAATAGTAATCCTTTGCCAAATCATGGAAGCGTCACTATCAATATGATAGAGACAGATGATGATTGGTGCGTGACAAAGGCAATAGTTTCGATTGCTCATGATGAGCTTGAAACGGCTGTAGCCTCGTTGAGAATTAGAGAGAAGAAAGAGTTTGTGATTCTGACACCCGAGAAGGTTGTTGCCTTGGTGCCACAAAAAACTCTTGCCCGACCAAAGTTTGTGATTGAAACGGTTGTTACCCAGGGTATGACTAGATCTGGCAGGTGCTACACTCCAGAAGAGCTGACCCAGGGTGTGTAGAAGAAGGACCAACGAAAAGGCCGATCAGTAAAGCCGAGGCCGAGGAGTTTTGTAGAAAAATGCAACCGAAAGATTATTCAATTGTGAAGCATTTGGAGAAGACGCTAATGAGTTCACAGTTTCATAGGCAAGCTTTGATGAAAGCTTTGGATGACACTTACATACCCGTGGGTACTAAGAGTGATAATCTGGCAGCCATGATAAACCAAGTTGTACGAGGACACCGAATCAATTTTTGTGACGAAGAGTTGCCCTTTGAAGGCGAGATGCAAACAAAGCTCTGCACTCACCATTATCTGTCGAGACAAGATAATTAATCGTGTCTTGGTCGATGACGAATCCGGTCTTAATATTTTCCCACTTTCAACTCTGAGGCAGCTGAAATTTGACCTGGGAAAGCTTCACCAGAACCAAGTCAATCTGAGGGCTTTTGATGGAATGCAAAGAGATATATTGGGTGCGGTAAACTTGGATATTCAGGTGGGACCTGCAGAATTTAACGTGGCACCAGTTATAATTTGCTTCTAGGGAGACCGTTTATCCATATAGTTGGAGCTGTGCCGTCTACCCTTCACCAACTAATGAAATTTGTTTGGAAGGACCAGAAATTAGTTATTTATGGTGAAGGGAACCATTCCAATAGGTATCCACTGATCGTTGATGATGTCTCTCGAGGTTGTGATTTCTACACAGTGGAGTTAGTAAATGCCATCGGTGATGACTTGGCTCCACAGGCTTTTTTGCCTTCTATGTATGAGATGATTGCTATTGTTATGCTCTAGAGTGATTTCAAACCAGGTTTCGGATTGAGAAAGTACTTTCAAGAAATTGTCAAGCCTATCTAAATTCTCGCCAAAAGAACAAAGTTTGGTTTGGGGTATATCCCCACAAATGATGAAGCAGAGATGAAGAACAAGAGTGTTGATCAAGCATTGGACAGGCCAATTCCTCATCTCTACCAGTCGTTCCCAGTGTAAGGATGTGTCAATGATGATGGTATCGAGGAAGAAATCTGGGCCTTTTTGAGAAGATTGATGCGGTCATCGAGAAAAAGGCTGGAACATCGGGCATCCATGATCTAGATCTTGAGGAGCAATTGCAAAATTGGACCTCCACACTGCTCCTGATTTCGCGTGCAACTTGGTAGAAAAGACACGTGTCTTTGTTTTTAAAATTGGTGGACCTCCACACTGCTCCTGATTTCGCGTGCAACTTGGTAGAAAAGACACGTGTCTTTGTTTTTAAAATTGGTGGTAGTCCAGAAGAGGCCCGAGACCCACCCTTTATGCAACTTTTACTCGTTTGAAGTTCTTAAATTCCCTTGTGATGTTTAAAAAGGCAAAATGGCCCTTGGCCGTGGCCAAAGTTTGTTCTGGTTTTTTCAACTTAAATAAAAGCCTCTTTTATCAGAATTTGTTTACTTATTTGTTTATATTTTACTTTCCTAACTTTGTTTGTTTATGATTTCAGTAATATTAATTTAAAACCCGCCAATGTCATGTCATGTCATGAATCGAATGAACAAAATGAGGCAGGTGATGACGAGTGCGAGGAATATGAAGAAGAAAATGAGGTACCTGAACACGTTGCTTAAGAGTTCCGACAATTTGAGAATCAACACAAGCCGAATTTAGAAGAAACTGAAACTGTGAATCTCGGAGATGATGAATGTGTTAAAGAAGTAAGAATTAGTGTCCATCTAACGGAAGCTCAAAGAAGAGACCTGGTTCGCTAGCTTAAAGAATACATCGACGTATTTTCTTGGTCTTACAGGGATATGACACGGCTAAGTATGAATATGGTGTCCCACAAGTTGCCAATTAATCCAGATTTCAGTCCAGTAAAATAAAAGACTCGGAAGCTCAAGCCTGAGTTGAGTTTAAAGATCAAAGAGGAGATTACCAAGCAGATCGATTCTCAAGTAGTGGAAGTGACGCAATATCCGACTTGGTTAGCCAATGTTGTTCTAGTTGCCAAGAAAGACGGAAAGATCAGGATTTGCGTTGACTATAGAGATCTCAACAAAGCAAGCCCAAAAGATAATTTCCATTACCAAACATGCACATTCTCTTTGATAATTGTGCTAAGCATGAGATGCAGTCATTTGTGGATTGTTATGCAGGTTACCACCAGATCCTGATGGATGAAGAGGATGCAGAAAAGACAGCTTTCATTACGCCTTGGGGTGTATATCATTATCGAGTAATGCCATTCGGTCTCAAGAATGCTGGTGTTACTTATATGAGGGCTATGACAATCATCTTTCATGATATGATTCACAAAGAGATCGAAGTGTATGTAGACGATGTCATAATCAAGTCCCACGAGAGTTCAGATCACTTGACTCACTTAAGAAAATTATTTGATCGTCTACGTCGATACAATTTGAAGTTAAATCCCGCCAAATATGCTTTTGGAGTGCCAGCTGGTAAGTTGTTGGGATTTATAGTCAGCATGAGGGGTATTGAGCTTGACCCTTCCAAGATCAAAGCGATTCAAGAGTTACCTTCTCCGAAGACCAAGAAGGGGGTGATGAGCTTTCTAGGAAGGTTGAACTACATCAGCCGATTCATAGCTCAATCCACTGTGGTGTGTGAGCCCATCTTCAAGTTGTTGAAAAAAGATGTCCTGACCAAGTGGACCGGAGAATGTCAAACTGCTTTTGATGCCATCAAGAATTATTTGTCCAATCCACCGGTGTTGGTCCCTCCTCGAGAAGGAAGTCCTTTGTTGCTATATCTATCTGTCTCGGATAATGCATTGGGATGCGTGCTTGGTCAACATGATGAGACTGGAAAGAAAGAGCGAGCCATTTATTACTTGAGCAAAAAGTTCACTTCATATGAGGCTCGTTACACTCTTTTGGAGAGAACATGTTGTGCTTTGACTTGGATCGCTCAAAAGTTGAGACATTATTTGTCTTCTTATACCACATACCTTATTTCCAGGATGGACCCGTTGAAGTACATTTTCCAGAAAGCAATGCCGACCGGGAAGTTGGCTAAATGGCAAATGCTTTTGAGTGAGTTTGACATTATATATGTGACACAAAAGGCGATAAAAGCACAAGCCTTGGCTGATCATCTTGCGAAGAATCCAGTCGATGAGGAGTACGAACCGCTCAAGACTTATTTTTTCGACGAGGAAGTTTCATTTGTGGGTAAAGATATTTCTGAAGCGTACCCTGGTTGGAGAGTGGTTTTTGACAGAGCGACGAATCATCAAAGGAAAGGTATCGAAGCAGTCTAAGTGTCAAAATCTGGTCAGTATTATCCTATAGCGGCTAAACTATGATTTGATTGCACAAACAACATGGCTGAGTATGAAGCTTGCATCCTCGGTCTGAAGATGGCAATTGATATGAACGTTCATGTGCTTCTAGTTATTGGAGACTCAAACTTGCTGATTCATCAAGTTAAAAAAGAATAGGCTGTAACATGAATGGACTTACTTTGGCAAGCAAAAATCCTTCGAGCCGATTAGTTTTGGATGACTATGGAACATGATTGTTGCAAGTTTGTGCAGAAATGTCATAAATGTCAGGTGCATGGATATTTGATTCGAGTCCCACCTTATGAACTCAATGCTATGAGTTCACCTTGGCCGTTTGTAGCTTGGGGCATGGATGTCATCGGTCCAATAGAGCCAGCCGCCTTTAACAGACATATATTCATTTTGGTTGCCATTGACTACTTCACCAAGTGAGTGGAAGCAGCTTCATATAAGTCAATGACTAAGAAGGTTGTAGCTGATTTTGTTCGTAACAATTTGGTATGTAGGTTTGGACTGCCAGAGTCCATCATTACTGATAATGGAGCGAATCTCAACAGTCACTTGATGAGAGAGATATACGAACAATTCAAGATTACCCACCGAAACTCAACCGTTTATTGTCCTCAAATGAATAGAGCCGTAGAAGCTGCCAACAAGAACATAAAGAAGATTTTGAGAAAAATGATTGATAATTGCAGAGGTTGGCACGAGATGTTGTCATATGCTTTATTAGGTTACCGAACGACTGTCAGAAACTCAGTTGGAGCTACTCCATATTTGCTAGTATAAGGAACAGAAGCAGTTATACCTACAAAGGTTGAAATACCTTCATTGAGAATCATCCAAGAAGGTGAATTGAATGATACTGAATGGGTTAGCAAGCGGATTGATCAGTTGACATTGATTAATGAGAAAAGAATGGTTGTTGTTTGTCATGGACAACTGTATCGACAGAGAATGATTCGTGCTTTCCATAAGAGAGTAAGAGCCAGAATGTTTGAAATTAATCAGTTGGTTCTCAAACGCATTTTCCCTCACCAGTATGAATATAAAGGGAAATTTGCACCAAATTGGCAAGGACCCTACATGATTCGCAAATTATTATCTGGAGGTACCTTGGTCCTGTCGGAGATGGATGGCACCGAATGGCCAAAACCGATCAACTCAGATGTTGTCAAGAGATACTATGTATGAAATTTAGTTTGTATTTCTATTATTTTCTTGTAATCATTCTATTTGCTTGTAATCGCTTTGTTTAAAGTTGTATCCCTCTTGTAATGAACTACGTCTGACCTGAATTCTCAAGAATGAGATACGTAGGCGGCTTATGTCGGCCTCGATCACCCCTTTTATCCATTTTTAATGTTTCCTTTTGCATTTGAACTACGTTCGACCTAAATTCTCAACTCCATTCATTGTAATTTTCTTATTTTGTTAATCCTCGAAAGAGGGAACTACATTTGACTTGATTCCTGCATCAATGGGATACGTAGGCGTCACAACGGCTCGGTCATATCTCCCGTAAGATTTCTATTTTTTCTTTATAATAGAAACTGGGACAGAATTTTTGAGAGGGAAGAAGAAGATCTCTCCAACAAAGTCGAGACTAGAGTCACTTTGAAATTTGCAACTGGGACATAATTTTTGAGAAGATCTCAAAAATTCTTTGATTGATTCATTAATAGTTCAAGATACGCCGAGACGATCAACTAGGACAGAAATTTTTGAGGATGACCTCAAAATTTCAGCAGGGTTTATCGGCAGTTTAGAGCAACTTTAATTACCTCCTAACAAGTAATCAGATAGATCTCAAAACATCAACTCCAAATGGCATCATTAAGCTTGACGTGACATGACACTTGGCAGTGACCTTTTCCAAACATTATTTTTGAAAATCTATTTTTCCTTAAAAAAATGTCCCTCATCTTTCAATTATTTTTGCATAAAAATGTTTTGTCTTATCTATCAAGAAGTTCGGTGAACCATTATCTTCGTTTGGTACCAGGGATGGCATCACAACAAGAGAAGGAAATCATGCATTGCAAAAGAAGGAAATCATGCATTGCAAGAGAAAGAAGTCATGCGTAGCAAGAAAAAGAAGTCATGCATCGCAGGAAAACTGATGCATCGTGGGATAAAATCCAATCGCGGGAAAGAAAGTCATGCATCACGGGAAAAAATTCATGCATCGTAGAAAAAAATCCATGCATCGCGGAGAAAAAATTCATGCATCGCGGGAAAAATCCATGCATCACGGAGAAAAAATTCATGCATCGCGGGAAAAAGATTCATGCATCGCGAGAAAGATTCATCCATCAAAAGAAGATCAACATCGGCTGCATTATTTTCTTAGCAAAAACGACATCAAGAGAACTATCAACATAATACATCAGCCTATTTTATTACTTCGACATCAAAGGAAGAGTACATTAAAGATTATATCTACATGCTTTATTTGCTTTACGTCAGACTGGAGGAAGCCGACGTCAAACGTCCAAGGAAGACAATTAAGTGTTAACACGGTAAAAGACACTATCTCCCCATTTGGATTGCATTTTATACTAATGCGTTTTATCTTAGTCTTTTTGAGAGCATCCCAAGAGGATGAATTCTCAAAGCAAACCACAGGTGCAGACGACATAAAAAAGGATGCAACACAATGTGGACTTTTTCTTAGCAGCGAACTGGGGCATAGTCCAAAGAGGAGTGCCAAACTCTTAGGACGCGAGCTGAGGAGCGATTTCCACCACAATCAAACCACACCCCTATCAGAAGGCATGTGGGTTTTTCTTTAGGTTTATCGGTTTCAGATTTTGCATTCGGAAAATTTTGGTCTCTACCAGAAGCAGCTTTCCAATCTAAGTGACAATGCACCAAGAGCTTTGGAAATTATGTCCGTGTAAGTTCTTAATTTTGGGTGTGAAGTGCACCGCATTCATGACTAAGAGGTTGCAAGCCTCTTTTTCATACTCGACTTATTTTGTCACTCTTCCCAACCAAAGGTTATCTTAGCAAAATAGATTTTCTTTTCAACCGATTGAGTCGAACTACAAGCAGCCTAATTCCCTAAGTTGAGGGATATGTAGGTAGGATCAATGTTGAAAACTTGGTCATATTCCAACATTCACTCTCAGATTTTATTCCCGAGAATTCTGGTGCCTTCGTAATCCGATATCAGGATGACTTTTGAATTCTTTTAGAACCATGCGTGAAATCAAGCGTATAGAACTACAAGTGGCCTAAATTCTCATATAGCCTGAGATATGTAGGAGACCCATTTCCGGGGTTCGACCATAGTTCCTAAAGTCCGTACCAAACCCTTTTTCCTAAAGATGAAGATGTGGTCGGTCAAAATTGAATTCGCCAATTTCATTTTCCTCGGATTTCTTGCATCAATCCAATTAAAATGAGGGACAGTTGTTGACACCTAATTTTGACCCTCCCCCGATAATAATTAATTTTCGAGCTTCTTGATTTTTCGAACGATTTAGAATAATTAGCTTTACATAATTCAAATTGGTTTCAAGGTTATTTTGAGTAACTTCAATCGATCTTTACAGTATTTTGAATAATAACTATACTTCATGTAATTATATATATATTTAGTATATCTTACAAATATTTTGAAAATCGTAGCAAAAGAGTTCTACATTTATTAAATTAAGCATTCTAAATTAGTTTGTATTTAAATCAATTATGTTATAAGTAAGTTAATTATTTTATTTCGTTAAGATTGAGAAGTTCGTTAGCTAATTATAGTGATTCGTCATATTTAAATTACTAGTCGAATTTATCCCAATTGATTCGTTTTGGCTACATCTTTAATCTCCGATAGGCTATAATTTAAATCATATGGTCAAAACCTAATCTAATTCTCACAAATTTAATTTGCCTTTACCCTTGACCCATCTTAAAGAACATTTTGGGTTGAATTCAAACTTCCAGCAACCTCATTCCATTTTCCAGCCCACGATTCTTATTTCTCAATCAACCCAACACCTTTCCAATCCAGCAGCCCACCACCTCGACCCATTTCTCCCCCAACCCGGCCCAATCTTGCTCAAAAGAAACCCAAAACCCTCCAACGTTCATAGCAGTCAAAACAACAACACACAACCGACAAACAACAGTGTTGTTCCAGTCCTGAGCTTCTGCAAGAATCGTTCTTGCAACTACGGGATCATGCCACGTCGAGCAGCAAGGACAAGGGAGTCGATCCCAGCTGCCCATCTCCCCTCTCCTCTTCCGGAATGGGGATAAATCTCAGAAAAGTTTATCTCCCTTTAATGGTGAAAAGGTATTTGGAGTTTTGAATTTCGAATTGGGCCCTAGAATCTGACTTTTGATCCCTTTCCCCCCAAGTTCGGAACCCTAGCATCCATCTATATAACCCACTACTATTTTGGTATGAAGGAGGGAGGGACATATTGTTTTCAATTGAAAATTTTTGAGTCAAGGAAATAAAATTATACGGTGAAAATACATAGAACTCTTTGAGAAAAAGTAGACTCTAGGATTAGAAAATACTATAAAGAGTATTTAGTTTCAGTTTCTCCCTTCCGAACGCGACTCTCCCACTGCTCGTCGAAACTTTCGAAGCTTGTGTGTGGTGGTGGAAAAGCTCGTCTCTATTTGTCGCTGCCCCAGTTTAGGTGTATGGAAGAAGGTATTGTCCCCTTCTCTGTAATACTCTCCTAGCCTATTCTTCTATTTTCAAAATAAAAAAAATGATTGTGTTCCGATGTCAAAAAGGTTTTGTTATTTGACTGCTTGTTGTTAGTCGTAGTCATTTTTTAGATGCTTCAGATTTAGTTTAATGACTCGTTTATCGTGGCTAATATCTCAAATATTGCTCGTACTATGTTCTCGATTTGTTAGATGAATATGTTTTGCCCTGCTGTTTGCTTTATGGTATCACTTACGCCTTTCACAACATGATTTCATTCAGAGTGTTTTTCTGTTAGCATTTGGAAGGTCGGTACTTTCGTTTGTTTTATCTGCATCACTGGTTGTTAAAGTTTTCTTCAAGAAAGTGTATCTTTGTTCTTTTCTGAAATTTGAGCCGAGGTCATATTTTGGCAGCTTGAATGGATTTGTATGTATTTGATGATTTAATATTGTTATGACCAACTTGTTCATCCTAGTTAATAAAGCTTCTTACTAGCATGAAGATGGTCCCATAAGAGTGGCGATGTTCTTGTTATATTAGTCCGAGTTTTATGTCATGTTTCCGACTTGGAAGTAGTATGGCTGTCCCCTGTTTGGTAGAGTATTAATTTAGCATGAGATTTCTTCAAATATGGTGCCTTTATTTGTTCCATCTTGTATCCTCGAGCGATAATATTTGTTTATAATCATCGTGGCCACCTCCGAAATTTCTATCGTATTCGTATATTTGTCCTCCTGCTCGCTATTTGCAAACTTATGAGAAGCATGTTTATTCCATTGGCTTTCTGTTAGTCATCACTAATATTTGGTCTTTGATGTTTATTTTGGCTCATTTTTGGTCTAAATCAGAGGGTCCATAAACAAATTTTATCATATCCTTTAGTTGTTAGAAAAAGATTTTAAGTGGGGCATGTGTTCTTTTGTTTTGGTAGCGTTGAATGGTCACATTTAACAAACGGCTTGACTGACCGCTTCCTTCATTTGAGTTTGTTTTCTATTTTTTTTAATTTATCCTAAGCATGATGTTTGTTTCTTTTGAATGTTTTGAGTGGAGTCTGTTATGAGTATTACTTTGTTCACATATGCATTTGTTTTGGTCAATTAAGTTAGTTGGATGATAGCTTCATTCATTTTATTTTGGTTTGATATACCAATTTATTACTTGCTCAAGGTCCTGTTCCTTGGTTAACTTGTTTTCTTTTTCTTGGTATCATGTGAGCTTGATTTGAGTCCATAGCAGACTTTCCCCCCCATCGCATTCTGAGAGGGAGCCATAAAGGCTCAAACCCTTTCTGTTGAGTCAATCGGGTCAGCAAAATGGTGTACAGGTTGAGAGCGGCAAAATAATATCGGAAATTAAATTTTTATGTTCTGGAAAAGCACCGAAAACCGGCTAAAATGCAGCTGATATACAATGATATACATGTTGTAAACGTCGATATACAGTCAGAAAATATCATACACAGGGCAAAAACGAGAAAGTACAGGTGGAAAATGCGAAAATACATAGTTGAACTAAAATCACAGGTTTGGGAGTCCGAGAATTAGTAGTATACATGGCGTATACATCAAATAGACACTTGGTGTATATCATGATCAGTGAGGATGGAAAAGGGGCCAAAAGCTCAATGAGTTATATTTTTGCAGATTTCGCAGATTTGAAAATTTGGGCCAAAATTCAATATGTCTTCCCTTTGCCCCTATTTATTTGTTGTTGTATTTGACTAACACTTTGATTATCTTATGGTTTAATTTAATTAAATTCCCAAGAATGGTCATTTCATTTTATTTTTCAAATTAAGGTATATATTTTATTACTTAGTTCTTATTTTAATATTAGTCTTGTCAACACTTAATTTATTTCTCTTTATGAAAATCCCCCTTAGTCCTATTCCACTAAAATAATTATAAATAAATAAATAAAAATAGTAAATAAATAAAAAGTGAATTTCTTTTTACTTAGTTGTTATTTTCTCAAAATTAGTCAAAGTCATTTTAGTCAAATCGCCGGTCAACCGCAAGTTAGCGGACATTCCGAGGGCCTAACACCTTCTTGGAATGTACATTGAACTCGAACTCTTTTTTTTTCAATCGATTTTACCTGTTTAAATCTTTTGAAAACACTTATACTTTTTCTTGACTTTTTACTAAAAATTAAGTGGCGACTTTGTTCTTTTGGAAATTCGATTTCCCTTAAACCATAAGTTTAATCGATTTTTCGAAAACTCGGTCATTTTTCTTTTATTTATATTTTTTGAGTAAAACATATAGAATCTTCTGATCTATCACAAATCTCTTTCAAAGGGTGTCTATTTACTTGGTGGGATGTGAGAGTTGGAGATGACTATATATTTGAGAGGTTGGACAGAATATTATAAAATGTAGAATTTCAAAATTTCTTCTCTCACACTGTGGTGGAGCACCTTCCAAGGACTGGCTCAGATCATGCACCTATGTTACTTTGTTGTGATAACAAAGTTAATAAAGTCAAGAAGCCTTTCAAATTTTTGATTTTGGGTGGAGCATAAGTCGTTTCTGGATGTAGTACGGAGGAACTGGGACTTAGTTTATTCTGATAATCCTTTTCTAGACTTCAAGAGAAAGAGTAGAAATGTTAAGAAGGCTCTGTCTATGTGGAGCAAAGAAACCTTCGGAGATATATTCAAGCAATTAAGGGAAGAGGTCGTTAGAATTAAGGAGAAACACTTTGAAGAATCACCTAATCATGAGAATAGAGCAGTGATGCAAAAGGCAAGGGCAGAGTATACTAAGTATCTTCGGTTAGAGGAAAAGTATTGGCAACAAAAGGCTGGGTATGATTGGTTTGAAAGTGGGGATAGAAATACTAGATTTTTTCATAGTCTAGTAAAAGGAAGGAGAAATAAGTTGAAGGTGAGTAAGATAATGAATAAACATAGATGTTGGTTAGATCAAGAGGTTGAAATTACTGAGGAGGCTATTAAGTTCTATCAGAAATAGTTCACTCAAGAGAGGGATTCTACTGACTTTTCACACTAAGTCACATTCCAATGATGATTACAAAACAAGATAATGACTTGCTGGGGAAATACCAGGAGAAGAGGAAGTGAAAAAGACTGTTTTTAATCTAAATGGTGATAGCGCATGTGGGCCAGATGGTCTTTCGGGGATCTATTATCAAACATGTTAGGAGATAATCAAGAGGGATATGGTAAGGATAGTTCAATCCTTCTTTGAAGGTAGTACCCTCCCAAAATCTATCACTCATGCTAATCTAGTGCTTATTCCTAAGAAAGAAAATATTCAATCTTTCTCAGATATGAGACCTATCAGCCTGAGTAATTTTATCAACAAGATTCTTTCTAGAATTCTTCATGACAAATTAAGGGATATTTTACCAAGGGTGGTATCTATTAATCAATCAGGCTTTGTTCAAGGCAGAAACATAATATAAAATGTTTTGTTAACTCAGGAGATTGTTTCAGAGCATTAAATCAATTGTTTGAGGATGAGTTATTTGTTGGTTATGGATTACCTAAGTGGAGTACTAAGTTGAATCATCTTGCATATGCTGACGACACCATTATTTTTTCCTCTTCTAATGAATATTCTCTGAGGAAAATTATGCATGTCCTACAACAATATGAATCACAATCAGAACAGAAGGTGAATAAAGAAAAAAGCTTTTTCTGCATGCATCAAAATACTTCTAGGTCTATCACGGATAAGGTAGGTGAAATCACTGGCATGATCAGGGGTGTTTTTCCTTTTAAATACCTGGAGTGCCCTGTATCTCATTCAAGAAAAAGAAAGGAGCATTTCGCTGAATTAATTGAGAGAGTAAGGAGTAAAATTCAAGCTTGAAAAGAGAGGATGCTGTCATTTGGAGGAAAAGAGGTGTTATTGACCAGTGTATTACAAAGTATCCCTATTTATATTTTATCACCCATTTTTCCTCCACAGTGTGTCATTAAAGAGGTTCATAGATTGATGCCTAGATTTTTCTGGAACTCTAAGGTAGTAGGAATGAGAAAACATTGGTCAACATGGGAAAAAATGTGTATGCCCAAACAAGAAGGTGGTTTAGGGTTTATTTGACATTTCAAATTCTATGTGTACAAAGCTGTAGTGGAAATTTAGAACACAAAACTCGTTGTGGTCTAACTTTCTTTGGAATAAATATTGTAAAAAACAGATCCCAACCTTAGTTCAATGGAGAGGTGGGTCTCAACAGTGGAAAGCTATGTTGATGCAAAAGGAAAAAGTGGAACAACACTTGTGGTGGAAACCTAAGAGTGGTACATCTACCATTTGGTATGATAACTGGACCAAGTTGGGACCGTTGTTCTGTAGGCCTTCAGATGTAGTATCTTGTCATCCTTTAAAAGATATTTCTGAATTTTTAAATGAAGCTGGATGGAATCTGATAGTAATAAAGGAGATGTTGCCTCAGTATGTGGTGGATCATGTAGAAAAAGAGATGAGGTATGTCATTGAGAGAATACTGGGGACTTTCCTTGGTGGACGAAAACCAGTAATGGAAAGTTTTCACTAAAAAGTGCTTGGGAACTATTGAGACAAAAACATGTGGTGGATGAAGATTTACAAAGTATTTGGGTAAGAGGCCTACCTTTTAAAATCTCCTTTCTGAACTGGAGAATTTGGTTGGGTAAAATTCCAGTTGCATCAATTATAAATACTTGGAATCGACAAATCTCTCAAGATTGTGGATGTTGTCAAGTACCAAAGAGAGAAACGTTTGAGCATTTATTTTGAAAGGGGATGTAGCAAATAAGGTGTGAGTCATTATTGTACGGTTGCTGGATTGATAGACAATAGATTGAACTTAAAGCAAAGTATAAGATTATGGAGGGATATGGAAGGCAATAGTAGATCAAAGACGGTATTTCATATTGTTCCATTTGTTGTGATATGGGTATTTGGAAAAGAAGGAATATTCTGCTTTACGGAGGTCAATATCATGTTGGAAAAATATTCTGGGAAATAGATACCATCTTGGGCAGGTTCATAAAAGTGAAGTGGAAAATGGAGACTTTAGGGAAAAAATGGTCAGAGTTGATAGATTTGTTACAAAGCTATAAAGTGGAGTACTTTTCAAAAGTGGTCAGGTGGTTCCCTCCCCCTATCAGATGGTTAAAATGTAATACTGATGGGGCTTCGAAAGGAAATCCTGGATTAAGCTCAGTTGCATTCTGTATAAGAGATCATACTGGTGATTTGGTGGTGGCTATTGGAAAAAGAATTCAGGATGTTCCTAGCTTGAAGGCTGAAGCATTAGCTATTAAGGAATGTCTGGAATACTGTCATAGAATGAACTACAAGAAGATTATTTTAGAGGCTGATTCGTGGAGTTTGGTTCAGATTTTACAAGGGACCTGGGAGAGTCCTTGGAATGTGATTTTGGAGATTAAATCGATTAGATCTCTTTTTAGAGGTTTAACAGTAAGAGTACTGCACTCCCTTAGTAGGTGTTTGGCCATGTGATATCATATCACGATATGGTATCGTGAGATGAAATCAGCGTTTGGACATGCGATTTTACGTTGATTCCATATCATGAGAGGTGATATCATATTCTCCAAAAACCATGATATGGAATCACCATGTGATTTCATATCATGATTTGAGATATTTTAATACAA
>JAJONQ010028252.1:0-18697 GCA_036250385.1 Solanum microdontum | reverse complement strand
ATAGCGTCAAAGAAAGTACAAGTTTGTGATAAAAAAACTTATTCCTTTATCCACGCAAACAATCGCTTCAAAAACTTCGTTATTAGCCCCAAAACATATCATTTATGTTATTGGGCCCGTGCATAGCACGGGCAACAAAATCTAGTTTATAAATAAAAAACACTTCCACTCTAATTTTAAAATTGGAAAGATAGGCACGTACTTCACGGGCCGCCACTGTCGCCGCTGATCGGCTTCGTCAACTGATATAAGAAAGTAGTGTTGTTTAACTTTGTATATATTATCTTATATGTATATATATATAAATATATACACATATAGAGAGATAATGGATAACAAAATATCCTGATGGAAGTTAAAGATGAAATCAAAGTTACAAAAAAAACTCTCATTTATTCTAGCCGTCTTGCTAGATAGAGTTATTTGATATTTTCATTATTAATAGGAGGTGACAGATATCTCGTACAGGCTCGAACATCACGGTCATTAAATTTAAATGAAATCAATACACACTTTTGTTCGGTCCCAGAATTTCCTCCTCTTCTTAAGCTATAAGCCCAATTCCCAATGTAGACCTGGATCTCATTTTCAAACTCACTGTAGACTGTGTAATTTCTAATGCACATGACATGATGAACATTGCAATGTGTATCTTAGTATTTATCATTTATTTGGTACTGACAATATCTACTCACTGGCCCAACCTCATTTATTGCTTCCCCTAATTTTCTTCTTCTTCCATTAATTTGCAGCTACACACCTGAATAATTCACACATACAAAAAAAAAATGTCCATATCTAACTTACCTGCAGATTCTGCAATTAGCCTTAAATACGGCATCGCCATTGCCGTCGGCATTTTGATTCTCATTTCCATCATCACGTTCGCCTCCTACGCTTGTCTTCGTGTAAAATTAGCCGGAGATTTTACGCCATCATCATCGTCTTCTTCAAATGAGACTAATTACAACATCTATAGCTACTTCCTCGGATTGGATCGGCCGGTTATAGAGTCATTCCCCAAAGTAGTGTTGGGTGAAAGTAAGAGATTGCCTAGTTCGTTTAGTGATACGAATACATGCGCAATATGCTTGTGTGAATATTGTGTGAAGGATTCCGTTCGTTGTATACCGGAATGTAATCACTGTTTTCACGCCGATTGTGTTGACGAATGGTTGCAGAAGAGTGGGAGTTGTCCGATCTGTAGGAGCTCTCCGGTTACTACCTCCGCAGGTTCAACACCGCTGCCTGTGCGTAGTTATTATATGTTTAATTTTGTATAGAATTAGTTCTAGTTTGAAATATCTTTATTTTTTAGTTTGAAATATCTAATCATTCTCACACTCCAAAGTCTCTTTTAGCTCGTTTTCCCTAGTAAAAAAATTTATCCTATAGTTTGTGTTACGAGATAATGATCAAAATGGTTTCTTAGTGTATGGGCTTAGGGTCCATTTGGTTCTTATGTATAAATATAATGGAAATAATTTTTAATATACCTTAAAAAGTGATTAGTTTGATCATGAGTTATCTAAGTAGGTGTTTGGTCATTCAATATCATATCACGATAGGGTATCGTGAGATGGAATCAGCGTTTAGACATGCGATTTTACGCTGATTCCATCTCATGATTTCATATTCTCCAAAAATCATGATTGGAATTATATGGTAATTCCATATCATGATTTGAGATATTTTTAATACAAAAATTGATCCACAAGTTTATAATTTGTTAAAACAACCCCACATTTATATTTACTAATCATTTATTTCATATGTAAATAAAATTTATAATCACATCATTACTTTTTAAAATATGTTATTCTCACCGACATAAAATTTATTATTCTCATTTCTCACCAACATATAGTCACTTTAACTCACACCAACCGATTGTTAAAGTGATGAAATATTTATGGTCTATGAGCATGAAAATATAGTTGCGGATGATATTGACCAACAAATGACTCAAAGTAACAATGTTGGTTTGTCTTCTCGGTCACATGATCGAGAAATGCAAGTTCAACTTGAGAAAATTATCCGTATTATGTGGAAGAATTATATTAAAGACTAGTACACTACAATTTATGTTATTTTGAAATTATTCTCATCCCACATACCAAACACAAACACGCCTTGATTTGTACAGTCAACTGACTGTGAAGGTAATCCCTGAGCCTTCTAATTTCTCATCCATAACATTGGAAAGTCTCTCAAACATGGAAGGTGTAAAATAATTCATCCAATCCCCAATCTCACCTTTCCTGAACAAATCTCTGTTTTCAAAGTCTGAAATTGCTCCTTTCCCTTTCTTATTCACCTCTAAATCTTTCATGTTCTGGAAACTACAAAGATTTAAGATATCTTCAATTACTCCTTCTTTTTCCTCTTCCTCTGTAAAAGGGAACCCCAAAAACTCGCCTAATTTCTTCAATTGATTACATGCATCTGCTTTCATCTCTTCATATTTCAAGAACAACACCTTGTT
Organism: Solanum microdontum; assembly: GCA_036250385.1. Taxonomy (NCBI): domain Eukaryota; kingdom Viridiplantae; phylum Streptophyta; class Magnoliopsida; order Solanales; family Solanaceae; genus Solanum; species Solanum microdontum. The sequence goes on along the minus strand of JAJONQ010028252.1, from coordinate 16,212 downwards.
TGGTGCAGTTTCTCTCCAGTAACTCACCATATGGTCCCAGTAAGGACCATACCCTGTAACTCCCCTGCAATACAAATCGAATGCTTCCTCAATTGGAAGAGGACCCAGAGATTCGGGCCTGATTTTGCAAAGGTAATGCCAAATTGATACAAAGGTATCAAAAGGGTTCCTGCAAATGTAAATAATTTTGCAATTTGAAGTCTTAATTGAATCGGGTAATGCACTGAAAGGTACGTGGGTAGCGACAATCCTCGGAGAAGGAAGGAGGGAGAGATCAGGGAGGCGGTTAGAATCAGCGTAAAGTTTGTACTCGAGGAAGGGTACGAGTTCATGAGGATTGTTAGTGAGCAAAGGGTGGTTATGGTTAACATTGAAGTTGTTCCGGTTAACAATGGCGAATGTGAGTGCTTTTAGCCAAGTAGTACCGGATTTTGGTATGGTGGCGAGTATCACGTCGGTATCTTGAGCTATAAAATGATTTTGTATAGAAATTATGGCTCGGATTTCCTTGGGTTGACACCAGAAGCCTTGGAAGAGGAACAAATTGGGTGTTCTCCATCCTTTTTCTTTGGGAAGACAAGTAAGAAACTCATCAAGCTCTTCTTCACTTAGAGTTTCTTGTTGTTTTGGTTTTCCAGTGATCGATTGGCTGTTTAAGAAATGTATGGTTCCTGTCATTTTTGTGTGTTGTGATGGCAAAGATTTGATTTTGCATCAGAATATAGAGCTACATATATAGTAAAATACTAGTATTAGAAGTCCAAAAAAAAAAAAACTAGTAATTGAAGTGGTGGGATCGACTAGTTCAAATTTGTGAAGGGCAGACTCTAGGGGGGTCAAAATTGAACCCAATTATAGCTAATCCACTTAATCCGTCCATTTGACATTCTTAGTTGGCTCCATTCATGACATAATTTCGCTACTAAGGATTTTTTAATATTAAAGCCTCGACTTCGAGACATCTATTAAAGAACGAACAACCATACCTATAGTATCAGTGGCAGAGCCAAAATTCACTATAGAAGTTTGAGAAAAAAAAGTAAACACACAAACTAATCCAAAGAGGTTCAATATTAACGTTATATAAAAAATAATTTTAATCATGTATGTAAAAATATATTTTTCCCGAAATGAAACCATTGGATATAAGCTGGCCACTGTGCACCACATCTTTTGATGTGGTATAGCCTATGTGTTGTCAACTTAATACGCATGAAATAACATGGCAGATTTACAGATAGGTAACGTCCTTTAAAATACTGCCCAGTTTACTTTTACTCGTAACTTATTCATAAAATAAATTCTCATTTTTATTTATTATTTTTGACATATTAAAAAAGATAATTATTTTTTTTGTGTTTTACCCCTATCATTAAACACTATTTTTCATATCATTTTCCAAGACCTAATACTAAACATTAATTAGTAGGAACAGTATGGTAAAATACTTACATTAATAAATATATTTAAGTCAAGTCAAACAGTGACAAGTAAAAATGAACGAAAGAAATATATATTAAATAGAGTCTGAATTTTTAGGAATAATTTCTATTATTTTTTTTAGTGTTTATTTGGGAAAATCCCGACTCTAAGTTGGCTCGCCCCTAAACTATATTGCACCACAGCTTTTGATGCGGTATGGCCTATGTGTTGGAAACTTTATACTCATGAGAAACATGACAGATTTAGAGGTAGGTAACGTCCCTTAAAATATGTATTTGAACAAATTTTTTTATCTATTTTCTAGAGACTGATTTTTTAGGTGTAACTTCTGTCATTTTTTTTAGTGTATAGTATATTTTTTTTGGTTGCATACTTTAAAATTACTTAATACGCATGAAAAACACGGCAGATTTAAAGGTAGGTAACGTTCTTTAAAATATGTATTTGAACAATTTTTTTTATCTATTTTCTGACTTTTTAGTTGTAGCTTTTGTCATTTTCTTTTTGGTTGCATATTTAAGATTAACTTAATAGGCATGAGAAACATGACAGATTTAGAGGTAGGTAACGTACTTTAAAATTTGTATTTGAACAATTTTTTTATCTATTTTCTAGAGACTGATCTGTCATTTTTTTAGTGTCAAGTATAATTTTTTTGGTTGCATACTTTAAAATTAACTTAATACGCATGAAAAACATGACAGATTTAGAGGTAGATAACATCCTTTAAAATATGTATTTGAACAATTTATCTACTTTCTAAAGACGGATTTTTTAGGTGTAACTTCTGTCTTCTTCTTTTTTGTAGCGTTTAGTATAATTTTTTTTGGTTGCATACTTTAAAATTTGGTGAAACTTTTTTATGTTAATAAAACTTTCCTTTTTTTTAATTAAAAAATACTTCATACTATTAAATAAAAGACTATTTTTATCATTTCCTCTTAACAACTTTGTACGAAACCGATCAAATACATGCAGTGGGGATCTGCAATTGGTTGGGAGACCAGTAGTATGAAAACTCAAATGTGAATTTGAGATTGAAAATTTATAAATTCATTTTTAAATTTTATAATTTGACAATTAAATCCATAGTCAGATAGTTATATAATTTATTATAAATTTTTGAAATTTTGTAAGACAAAATCTTAACACGTGAATTCATAAATTACACAGCCTCAAGGGCACATCCAATAAGCTGTGGTTGTTTGTTTGTTTGGTGGTCCAATTTTATTTCCATACAATCATTGCACGTTTAAAACTAACCAATATTTCAACTTTATAAGTTCTGAATTTTAGAATGATAAATTTCAAAGTGTTAATATTTGTCCTTTATTGACTTTACACACTTCTTTTACTTTGTCACTCTTTGAATATAATATAATAAATACAATATCTTAGAAATGTAATAGAGAAATGACTATAATTAATGATAGGGGTAAATTAAGAACTACGTGTAAAATTATTCATTAATTTTATAAAATAGACAAGTATTGTTAGACATTCCAAAATAGTATAGTAAACAACTATTGTTGAACGGAGGAATTATATATGTTTGATAGATTTCTTTAAACAACTATTCTGTACCACTGCCACATCAGTTTAAATGCCTATATTACCCTACAGCAACTACTAATACAAGTATACCCAATATTATGAAGTTTCAAGTACATCAACCAAACAATCAGAAATTAGCTTAACAACCATATAATACTCATAACAAACCTTGCATTGGTCTCATATTGTTTGCTCATATAAAGCTCTTAAGTAGCAAAAGATATAAACAACTGTTGGTAAAGCTACCCAAATTGAAAAATATTAGCTGCTTACAAAATTCTAAAAATAAACATATATGAAGTTTTTTCTCTGACTAATATGTCTGGAGCCTAAAAGAAAAAACCAGGGCTCCTTGCAGCGTTTTGCTGCTTACATTACTCGTGGAAGTCTAAAGAAATGCCAGGATTCAACAGTCATCCCTTTTTTCCTACACAAAACAGTCTTCTTGACCTCTTGGAGCTTGGATAGCTCCTCTGCCAAGGCGACTATCATATGAAAGGAACTATTGATCAGCTGGCAGACACGGAAGTAAACATGGTTAGCCTCTAATCACGCCTACTATACAAGCTTTCGTCAAAACATAGCTGGATAAGGTCAGGCTAGATAATGCAAGACGGCCATGCTATAATATCTTGAACGAAATGTAAGAACTAGGATGCAAAGTAGTGCCCATCACAGTTCCACGTCAAGAAAAGTTTAAGCAGAGTGAAGAGTGCATTGTTTATCCGCTAAAAGTAGGGGCATCACAACCAGAGGAACCTGCTGAGATATTCCACAACATACCACCTCCTGAATGCTGTCTTATGTTGGTGGCTTCTGTAAAGTCCAATGATGAGCCTTCAGAGGTACCAAACTCAACGTTGCTGAACAAAAAGTTGGCGACAGTTCTGTCAATAACATTCGTCCGCGATTCTGTAGTCTCTTCCTCGTTGAACCTGATGTTTTTTCCAGTATGTGAAAATATGCACATTAATACAGGAATACCAATACTCTCCTTAATCTAATGACGCAAGATTTTCATACTGCATTTTCCCTCTTGAATTATTTGGTGTATTTTGGCTTCAAATAAAGCTCTCCACTGTTTTTTCCATTTATTTTTTCCGTTCCAATAGACAATGGTGAAATTTTGAGCATAGAAAGTTCACAAAACAATGAAAGCTTTTTACACATTTTAAGCATAGGAAGTACAAGAAGTACTGGAAGATTTTACAAAATAAAGATATAATTCCTCTAATGATCTTCAACCAGGCAGAGCCTACAGAAATACATCTGTTATAGTCTTCCCTAATCATGAGCTACAACATCATGTGTAACAACTCACTAACAAGCTCTATACTCTAGTCCATCAATGAAAGTAATTGAGCATGCGCACTAACCACGTAGAATCTTGATCTGGCATAGCATTCCTACTCTGACATGCATCCTGTTTTGAATTTCCTGCAAGACGATATAGAGAATCCCGGAAGCAGATTCTGGTTTCCTCTGTCAACTGTTTGGTATCAGGACAAGCACAAATTCAGTAAACCTGGCCATTTGACCACAATATTACAATGGTAAACCCAAAACTTAAAACCTTCACTACCTGAGATGTGAGATTTTCTAGGTGCTGTAGGACGGATTCCTCCATGGATATTTCCTCGTCACTCACTCTATTATCTCCTTTATCATGCTCCAATTTTACGGCAACCTCTGCTTGTGATGCCTGAGAATAAAATTTCAATGATTTAGACCTCAGAACTCAGATAGGTGAAAGCTTACAAATAGTTGAAATGAAAAAGACTCAATACAAAATGAGAATAAATGTGTATGCATATGTTTCTGCTAATTACCATCAGATAAAAATCCAAAAATATGTATAGACAGCTGCCTAGTTCCTTTATGATGTCTTCGACGACTTCCCATGAAACCAAAACCCAAAACAAATAGTAGTCTCCTCCTACATCTGCACCTATACCTGCCCAGTCCTATGAAATAAAATAGAGGGGACAAAGACTAAACTCAAAACTCTGCACCAAACTTCCCTCCCCTTCCCACAAACACATCAACACCCAAAAAACTAAAAGAAAAACCCCAAAGCGAACTTAAATGGTCATTTGAGTTCAACAACAGTTGTTGTAAGATCATACTTCAAACAGAAACTAAAAGCTAAAAATGTTCATCACTTGGAGACAACTCGTAAACTCACACAGAAATGATCTCGACTTAAAGATTTTGCCTCAAAAAGGATGATATAATGAGAGAGCTGAATTCAACACAACCATAACTTCTCTTTTTTCCTCTCAGAAATTGTAACAGAAATACTCAGCTCTAGCTTATCTTAAGAATTAATAAACATGGCATCTGTCTCAACTTGGTTGAATTGGTACAAATGGACAGTTCAAATAGTACTTGAAAATCGAAACCATTTACAAGCAAACATGTTCAAACATTATTCTGCTCATGGTTCCCTTGGTATCCAAAATAAAGTGACCCACAGACATGAGGTTTGCACAATTCGACACTGTTACAAGCCGTCTTTAGAGTAGGGACAGACCTCCATAGGTCAGAAAGAAGGGTAGCTGCTCCAAGCTCAATTCCCCAGGAAAGAGAAAATTCAAATTTGTGTTCTAGAGATTTTAGGATAATTCTGATATTTTACCTTCAAATTTTAGTTCAACCCTCAAATATCATGCAAGGTTCGCCCCTGCTTGAATGCAGGTGAAATATTCCCAAAATTTCCTTCCACCAAAAAGCATGAGAAGTAACCTGGATTGTTCCCTGCATCTAGCTCAATGCAAATTTAAAACTCCAAGTGAGCCAAAAATCTTTTCATGTAAGACATCATAATGAACTGAAACTCATTATAATCCACGGACCAATTAACTTATCGGCTGGTCCCTCTAGAGCTCTCAGATGACATAATATAGATGCAGTGAAGTCTTTAAGTTCTTCTGGGGTTGATGATTCAACTCCAGCTTCACATATTGGAGTTGTTAGATGAAAATTCATGCCCTTCAGAAACAAAAATGAACAAAAGCATCACCTTTTTCAGCAAATAAGAATTGTTAACTTCTTGCCCCTCCCAATCCACTGGTGAAGTAAAAGCATGTGCAGAGAAATATTTGGCAGTACCAGCACAAGCGTTGCTCGTCATATCTCTTACTTGATCATCATCCAGCAGCATGCTGCAACGGGAATCTGTTGATGACTCATCAGATGCATCCATTCCAGTTGGGCAGTCTTCGTCGAGTAAGGAACTTCTGCATAATGGAACATAAGAACTCGATCAGTCATTTGAGAAAAATGACAAATTCTTCCATCGAACTCCACAACTATTGGTCAACGAATTCAATAATAGAATGAAACCAAATAAAATTCATCAGAGTTAAGAGCTTTACAGGAACACATCATCCAACTGTTCGATTGAGGTAAAGTTATCAAGATGAAATTCCAGCTGCTCAGGTGGATATGAGGACCATTGATCCATATCACAGTATGAAGCTTGGTTAGCTGCATTATCAAAAGGCTCCTCATGAATTCCAAAGTTTTTCATGTCAACATCATTAGATAGGCCATTCCCGATCACTTTACAATCTTCAGCTCCAACGTATGACCTTATATTGTTCCTTTTCATTTCTGACTTGAAATTGCCAAAGGGTGTTGAGTCCCACTGTGACCAGCTATCAGAAGATGGTGAAAAACCATCAAAGCTTTTAGGAACAACAACATCACCATCATCAACGCGAGAAAACCACTCCATAAGATTAACCTGGTAGAATAGTAATCATGGTAAAATTTGAGAAATCAAGATAGAACACAACTGAGAAAACTTAATGACCACCCCCACCCCAAGCTTGATAAAAGTTACTCATCTCATTTCTCAGCTGTAGATAAATGCAAGTTCAACATACACCAAGTCTACATAAATCTTAACACAACTAAACACAAAGATAATCATCTTATTTCCCCTAGTTTTTTCCGTATTTCCCAAGAAACTGATACTGCCGATTCAAGAATTTCAGTAGCTGAGTTTGTTGACTATCTGAACTATCAGAGTTGATTGACTACAGCTTTCACTTTGTTGGTGAGGTTCGACTCCCCGCCTGGTAGTCCCCTCCCCATTTCCCCTACTCTCACCCCCCAATGAAAAGAATAAGGATGCTGTCAATTCAACTCTATTCCAATATTTAAAACAGACAGATGCAAACTCTCACCTCAAATTTCAATTACAAGTTACTTTAAATTTGAGATCTAGACCTCCATCCAGATATTCTAGCCAAAAAAAATCAAAATAGATGGTAGGAACTTTTAATTTCAGAAAAAAAGAACATAATTCAGAGAAGCTCCTAAAGTTCTAATACAAAACAGAACTGATCAACTTAACTCAACCATAAATCATGATAAAACAAACTCATAAGCAGATCAAACCCCAAGCTGAAGTCTTTGTGCTTCTTTTTTTGAAAAGAACACCCTTTCTCCAAATTTATGAACAAAATACACAGAACTTCAACCAGCAAAACCACACATACAACTGAAATCTTTCAAAAAGCACTAAAACCAGCTCAAGAATCAACAACCCCATATTCACCTCCATAAACTTAAAAACCAAACAAAAAAAACTTACCCTTCTGAAAATTGCAAGAAAATGAGGAAGAAAACTTTCCCAAAATAGCAAAAACTATAGGAGAAAGCAAGTGGAAATAAAGATAGGATTTTTCTTCTTAGCTTAGGAGAAGATTATATGTGTTGGAAAGAAGTGACCTTTGCAACTTGGAAGTGTATATATATAAATATTTCCCTTTTCTTTTTTTTTTTGCAATATTAACTCACAGTTACTGGAAACAGAGGCAAGCGGCAGTGGTATTGTAAATTGCCATGGCTATAAATTTATCCACTTTTTTTATCATCACAATTATTTTTGTCCACATGAAAACGAACGCTTATAGTAAAATTGACTATAATACCCTTCGTGTAACAATTAAAGAGCCTCCATTTATTACCAAAATCAAGAATATAAGGTGTATTTAGTAAAGTCAATAGAGAGAGGGAAAAAAAGAATTTGCATAAGCATAATTCATGGAATATAATTTTCCCCCACCAAGCAAGTTGGTGTATGAAGGGGTAAAATTGGAAGGAAAATGTGCCACGTGTACCAATAAGATGTGAGATTTAGATGGAAAGAATAAGAGCCTCAAATCCTAAAAGCAAAGGATTGTGAGCCACAAATGACAGAAGGGTAGATTATGTTATTGAAGATTTTGTTTGATTGCGTCAGGTGGCGGGGAGCAATAAGGCCCACGTAAATCAATTAATTTTACACGTGGCAATTAAATAAGAGGCTGAGTCAACAGCGCTAATTTGGGAATATTTAAAAGTCTGCCTCAATCACGTGATGAAATATGTAGGGTTAAAAAGGATAGGGATAACATAAGGACTTATTACCTCCCTAGACTATTTAATACCGTATTTTTTATCCCCTGAACTATTTAATAGTGTATTTTAAAGGTACATATGTGTCCACGTGGACACATTACTATTTATAATTTTACATTATTTTTTATGTCCACGTGGGCAAATATATATGTTTAAAATACGGTATTAAATAGTTTAGGGAGGTAATAGCTCCTCATGAAAGTTTAGTATCCCAACAGCAAATCCGACCAAAGTTGAGGTATTTTTCAGACTTTTATCCCAAAAGGATAACACAAACTTTTTGTTGATTTGAGGCCATGCGCAGAGGTATTTGCTTTTTCAATTGGATAGAGAATAAGCCGCAGTTGTTCGGATGAAAATTCTCACTTTTAATTTAAAATTATGAGTTTGAGCCATCAAGATAACAAAAGGAATGAAAGCTACTAAAAAGGGGTAAAAAATAATGAAATTAGGGTTCACCCCTGCTTCTGATCATCTCAATTTCCGCTACTCTCCAAACCTCATTTTTCATCACATTTCATTTTCGTAGTGTTTTAGATAGCATATAAATATGTTTGAAATAATACATTTTTTATTTATTTATCAAATATCAGAAAATAAATTAAAATTTTACTTGTTTTCTAATATTTGCAAGGAAAATATAAAACACACTTTTAATCTAAAGAACGAGTAAACTTCTTAAATGATCACTCATATTTTAAAAAAATAAATTGCTTGCTAAAATTATGTCTACTTCTAGGACGACAATCTACTCAATTATTGCTATTTTCCTCAAATGTTCTTTTAACGCAATAAAAAGTTCTTTTCTCCTAATTAAATGTCATTTTACATTAAACTTTTCTTTTTTAATAATACATTTATTAATCATTTAACGCAACCAGATTTTAGACACGATAAAATCTAGATGACCATTCAGGAAATTTTAGCAAATAATTTTCAAAACATGGGTTCTCTAAAGAACATATAATTATATGTATAACTTACATAAATCTCATAGTGTAAAACCTAAATTATATTATATACCTACTTTTTTCTATTTTACAAAAATCCCTTAAAAATGATAGCATCCGAATACATTATATTCAGGCAAATACATAAATTTTGATACATAAAATAACTTAATTGTTGCACTTAAAAAGGAAGTAAATGTAAAATTAATTATCAATCCCACGAATCATGCAAAACAAATTGATATCAATCTATTCCAATCCGTAATAGATTCAGAGAATTCAAAATTCAAATTTTCTACTCCTCCATCTATCCCAAATCATAACAAATCCAAAATACATGATGAATATATCGATTTTTGTTGAGATATTCAGGAATTTGGGAGACTGATCTGAGTTATGAACGATATAATAGTGATGAAATAATTGTTGGGCAAACGATTTCTTTTGTGAATCTCAAATCAGCCATTACAGCTGAATTGAATCTCAAATTTGCCATTGCCATTGATACAATAGACAAGATGGATACCTACTTTATAGAGTTTGGTAGGGAATATGGTCTGATGGCGGAAATCAAGTCTTAGGTGAAACAAGTTCACCCTTTATGGTTTGATTGCACATTTTAACCCCTTTTTTTCCTTTCGAAATGTTGTCTTCAGTTGTTCAGTGGTCTGACTGAAACTTTTGTGCTCAGAACAATTGTATGTGTGCTATTAGCTGTAAGGTTTGTTCAACATATATGCAGATTCATATCATTTGAGTAAAACATGATGCTGATAAAAACGCGTCTTTGAACGTTGCACTATGACTAATTTTACATCCATGTATTTGCATTGCTTTTATTCCTTCAGTAATTACTACTCTACTGATATAAGATATGGAATTCATTGTTATTTTTTACCTACATTTTCACCTCTGATAAGATTTAACATGTATTTTCTCTTTTTTCTATATTGAATATCCAATTAGTACGTGGCACAACATAAGTATTTCTTGGAGTTACTTTGATACACGATTGACATAGTCGTTCCTTAATGTGTATTTCTTACGTCCTTTTTAACGAAAAATAGTAATGAAAGGAGTGCTACTGATTCAAAAGTTAGTTTTCTGATTATAGTGAATTTGTTGTGTTCTCATTATAAATCTAATTCAAATCTAACTAAATAGTAATGTATTGTGTTTTTAGATTTTTGAGTTAGTGTGCTGATAATATAAAGTATCAGATACATGTGAATTTATTTTTTTTATTTTTAATTTGTGTTTTTAATAAGTATCTTTTGATGTTGAATTTGTATATGGATATATAAGTCATGATACATTAATGGTTACAGCTTGATACATTACTAGTTTGACGTATATGTAATGGCTTTTTAGAGCTGTGAGTCAGTGTGTTGTTGATATAAAGCATCATGATACATTACTATTTATGTATCTTATTGTGTTTGTGAAAAACTATATTTTGTAGATGATACATTATACATGTAATTTATTGTAAACACATCAAAATGTTCGCGAATGAAGGTATGTATCAGCTTATATTTATATTTTGTATATGATATTAAGTATAAGTTAGTTGTGTGATTGTTTGTGATTGATACATAGAAATAATTGTCTTATGTAATGTATCACTAATTTATTTTTAATGTTGACAGATTGTTGCATCATTTGAGTATCTTTATTCAGTCTATGATTCTAGAAAAAGATACATTGTTTGCCTTGAAAAATAAATAAGCAATTGTGAAAGATTCAATGGTTCCATTACCAGATAAGGAAATTGTCTTGTCACCTCGATACAAAAGGATGCCTGGATGATCATGAAAAGAAAGAAAAAAAACTCAAGTGATAAGCCAACTACGAACACAAACTGTTGTAAACGTTAAATACATGAAAGTCACAACACGCGATCTTGTACTTTTTTACCCAAAGAGAAGTGATACATTTTTGTTTAGAAAAATACATTCAACTTCCAATATGATGAAGTGTTATCATTAATAAATAAAAAATTGTTTAACTTTGTGTACATTTCTGCTTGATAATGATTTAATCACAATGTTAAACTATTAAATTGTTTAATTTTGGGGTTCTTCCACATTCGCCTTAAAAGATGAAGTTTCATCCTTCTTCGACTTCGACTTCTAAATATTATGATTCACTATTGTTAATGGATCCTACAACCTTTTGAATCTATTTTCAGCCCAATCATCATCGTCGGAATTATAATGACTTGATTAGATCTATTTTCATGAAAGTTTTCATCATCAACATCAAATACAAAAGGTACCATACTAAAAAGAGGGAGCAGATGAGTGTATCAAAAAATTGTAAATGAAAACATTAATTTTTTTATAAAAAAAAAAAACGACATCTGAAGAACTGGGAATAAAAAAAATGATGAAGAAATAGTTCTACCTCTTTAGGAAAAAAAAACGACATCTGAAGAACTGGGAATAAAAAAATTGATGAAGAAATAGTTCTACCTCTTTAGGAACTTGAAATTGATGAACTTGAGAGAGAATAGATTTGAATTATATATACGATTAGTATTAGAAGAATTTAGTTGAGTAAAACCAATACTAATGAAGAGTCTGATCCATATGTATCAAGAAAAAAACTAAAAAAATAAAATAAAATTGAAGAAGACAACAATGACGACTGAAAATCCTACCTTTTCAGATGTTTGAAATTATTTTGATTTGAGAGAGAATATCAATTGAAACAAATTGATTTGAAAACTGTAACTACTAAGAATGTGGAGTGGATTTAGGGAGAGAAAAGAGGAGTGAAACGGGGAATGGATAAACGTGGGTTGTGCTGATGGATTTTATGTATCCGGAAGTCACAAAAATTGGGAGAAATAAGGGATTTATGAAATATTTTTAAAAGGTAGGGAAAAATAGAAAATAAGATAAGTAAAGGTGTGTATATAAGTAATTTATCCTAATTATATAAATAAAATCACGTTATAAACTTATTATACAAATATTCATAATATGCTCAAAAAATGCCTAAAGCTTTTAGCTTTGATCATTCGACGATGCAATATTAATGTTTCAAAGTGTATCTAAGGACATATCACTATAGACATTATTATTCGAGACACGATAAAAGTCTATTCATGTATCGTCACTTCCAACATATAGTTAGTTATATAAAAAGACGTACCAAACTTGTGAAATTATGACACTCATCATGTCATCCATGTATATTTGAAGTTGGAACGTTATACCTAACTTCAAACGTTACGTGAAAGACAAATTATTCAGATGAAGACATGTTAAAGATATAGTAACGTCCAGCAAGCTTCTAAATACTTTTAACTACACCAGCAATTACACCAAGTCCTCTTAAACAAAGTACTCTAGTAACATAAACTCCAGGTGCTACCACCAGGGGTAATCAAACATTTCCAAGATCAAAATGTTCCACTCCAAGATTAATATACCAGTCTGCAGACGAATGTCGATAACCAAAGTGCCTTGTCTGCTGGTTTTAAGAGAAGATCCTCAAGATTTCTACAGTCAACAAGACCAAAAAAAGAATATTAGGCTTAAAAGAATGAAATAAGTTGTAATGACGTCCCAACACTACAAATCAAAGCAAGTCCCAAGTATACTTCACCTGCATTGGAAGGTAAAGTTTGAATTCTGGTGGCAGTTCCTCCTCTGAATAGAGACGGTCAGAAAAGTATATCCTCCTTAGCCTGCAATTTGCATGAACTTGAACTCGCAGTGTTTCAACATAGTTGGTTCCATAAGCTCGTCTGGTCAAATCAGAAAGGTTCAATTGGATTTGATTCCATCCTTCATCCAATTTCAAGGGCATAGTGCAAATATAGGGTTTCACTCGGGTTACCGCCTGCAACATACAGGTGAAAGTTTCAAACTCCAGCATTCATGAAATCTAGTAAATAAACATTAACACAGCTTCTCAAAAGAGGACTTGAAGTCAAAGTACTGTAATATCTCGAGGTCAAAGAATGACCAAAAAAAATAGTAGCACTTTTTTCCTCTTTTGTTTCTCACTTATGCTGTACTAATTATCTAATCCTCTCACTAACTCAGCTTTAACAAACAGCACATTTTTTATGCCACCAAAACAGCAACCTGTCGTATGCGAGATGCCAAACAACAGTTGTGGAGAAGAGGTCCACATCCAAGCAAAGCAGGAAATGTAGCAACAGCTACAGAATTTATATTAGGCATTTACATTATACCTCATTTAGATGTAGCAACTGCTACTTCCGACATTTTAGTGTGGAAACAGAGATATTCTCCTACCTTTTTTGACACTTCACAGGTCGCTAACTTTCTCCTCGTCACAATTTATTTAAATTGATGTATCCATTCAGATTTAATAGAAGAATCATCAATCCATATAACAAGAACCATAGAAAAGTTTAATATATGATAATACTACTGTTATAAGTCCAGAATAAATACTGTCAAACATAAGCTCTTACCAAAAAGAGCAAGACTCTATTCATGTCATAGACTCCATCTAACAAGTAAAAAAAAATGAATTTTGCTCATAAACAATAAAAAATTGATTAAATGAAGCTCATTCCACTCAGCTACAGCTCCTTCCAAATGCTAAGATCATCAATTATCATCCTAGACAGCACTCAGCAGCTTTCTTAAACTAATGATAATATGCCATATTTGGGAAAGACTACATGTACAAAAAGATATCCAAATTATGCCACAAAGAAGTCATAGGAACAAATCTATATATCCTGGAAAGACTTACAGACTTGATAATTAGAAGCTCGAAATCTTCTCCGGACATTTTTATCATCTAAAACCTGAATTTCAAACGTGAAGTACTTCTTCGCATTCTTCACTATCATGACTAAGAAGGGCAACTTTATGCCAAGAGTTGCATTAGGATCTGCAGGACACGTTATGTATGCTTGCTGGACATTCGACCCAATAATTTCCAGGACATTGGATTGGATATCTTCATCTTGCAGCCGTTTGACATGTCCATCGACAACTGCACACAAGGAATAATTTGCATTGTCAGAAAGGAGAGACGGGATGGAGGTGTTAAAAATTTGGAACAACAAATCTTGGAAGAAAATAGCTCTCTTTCAATTGAAGAGCGAGTTACTATTTCAACAGAGGATATTTGTGAGTTGGTGTCATATCAGGCACGTCACGTGCAAAGAATCTTGTTGCAGGTTAGTTTGGTAACTATGGACCTTGTAGTCTCATTGTTTACTATCTCGCGGATGTTACCAAGGACAATAGAGAAAGCAATCACGTGTTGGAGATAGTAGAGGATTGCAAATGAAAGGAAGGGAACATGGAGAACAACACAACCATGTCTACTTTAGAGCATAAGGAAAGAACAGGATAGCCGGATAGGAGAATGTTCCATAATAGTGCAAACGATGTAGAATGCATAAAGAGATGTGTTTAATTTCAGTTGTATTATTGGTGTAACAGGAAAATACTGTGTTCTAGATAGAGAGAAATTAAGAATTAAAAGTAAACAAAGGGTGAAACCACAAAAAAGTGAACTCTTCAGGTATGTCAAACTTCCAGCAATGAGAAACAAATCACAAAATCCCTACAATACTAATATGATTTAGGAACAATCAATTTTTGCCCAGTGAATCTAAATACTGATCATATAACAAAGAGTTCTTTTTAAATTAAGGCTCTCCCTGGTGTATTTTCCTAGTTACATTGTCCAAGAAAGGATTAGAGGATTCAGCAATCAAACAATTGCACTATCACCACATCATATCAACAACACAACTGATTCCAGTTATCCACACTCTCTTGAATGCTCTAATAAAACTACTCCGCACCAACAAATTACACTACAGATATGATCCTCAACAAGAAACAAGTTATATGCCAAAACAAAACAACACAATTTGGGATAAATAAGTGTGCATAAACCCCTCCTTCAGCTGAAAGGGGTAAAAATTAAGTCCCCACAGTAAAACCCAGAACCACCAAGTCAACACAAAACCCATACATGAATCCTATAACTGAATCTCTGGCAAAATAAGTGCAACCCACATATAAGCTTAAAATTTTACCTTCTTTATCCCAAATTTGCAGAGGCTTGCTCCTGGAGGAAAAAAAAAACTAATCTTTAATACAAGTAGATGAGTCAAAATTGACAACTAAACAATTACGAACGAAGATTACATACCCAAGGCTGTACAAAATGGAAAGAAATCCGGATTGGAACGTGTTCTTAAACATTGGAGTCAAATTCTGCAAATCAACCCACAGAATTATTCGAATATAACCTTACCAAAACAATCCCTTATACCTTGAATGAAGAAACGGGACCGAGTGCGGGAGGAAAATAAGGGTTCTTGAATAGACTTTGATTTAGGGGAATAGAACGGGCGAATCTTGACCCGGCTTGACTCCGAAGTAAGGTAAACGGGTCGGGCTAATTTTAATATCAAAATCAAGACAAATATTAACAATCTCTTAAATATTTTTGGGGGCATAAGATGATAAGGAATAAGGGATTGTTTTGGTAAGGTTTATAAAAATATAATTAAAAATAATGTATAAGTAATGCCGATAAGACATTTTACATTACATTATAGAGATTCATTACAATTGTCAATTAAATAAAGGGAAAAGGGCCTGATTTACCCCTCAACTTTATGGTTTGGAGCTGATATACCCTCCGTTTAAAAAATGGCTCATATATGCCCCTGCCGTTATAGAAATGGCCCATATATGCCCTTTTATTTAACAGACCAATATTTAATAAATTGAAAATTCATTTTTTTATGCTTTAATTTGAAAAAATGCCACGTGGCTCTTAAAATACCCCACCCAATAACTTTTCACCAACCCGACCCAATTGAAAACAAGAA
>JAJONQ010028251.1:0-26063 GCA_036250385.1 Solanum microdontum | reverse complement strand
TAACACCATCCTTTTAAGGTAACATGAACCCTTACCCGATCGATGGTTTCGCATAACCTTTTAATTAATTGTGTTTGTAATTAGGATATAATGGTGTCCTAACACACCTTTTAATTCATTAGGTGACGACCCTTCTTCTTTTATTAATCCTAAAAGAGTTGTCACGTAATTTCATAATCCATTTTGAGGAAAATGGGGCGTGATAATAGCCACCATTGTGAGATTGGGTGAAGATAATGGCGCTAAACAGTAATTGTCACTATGCATAAAGAAGTATCTAAAAGAGAACAAAGATGCGATGCTGGAAGAGTTTCCAAGGGACTTGCCTCCTTGGCGCGAGGTAGACCATAACATCAAACTAGAGCCTGCAGCAAAGCTGCCACATATTCCCTATATCGCATGGATCCAACTGAGGTAGAGGAGTTGAGGAAGCAATTAAAAGAGTTGCTCGCAGCTGGTCCTATCCGCAGTCTATGGAGTGTCGATCCTATTTCAAAAGAATAAAGATGGGTTGTCACATTTATGCATAGACTACTGGGTGGTCAACAAAGTGACAATAAAGAACAAATACCCCATCCTGCTCATTGTTGACTTGTTCAAGAAACTTGGACATGTCAAGTACTTCACCAAGGTGGACCTTCAAAAAGGATACTACAAACTTCACATAGAAGAAGGAGATGAGCCGAAGACGATGTGTGTCACTAGATATAGAGCTTTTGAGTTGTTGGTGATGCCCTTCAGATTAACCAAGACGCCTGCTAGTTTTTGAACACCGATGAACAAGATATTTCATCCATACTTAGACTAGTTCGTAGTGGTGTACCTAGATTTATAGTCATCTATATCAATATCTTGGAAGAGCATGTCGAAAACTTGAAAAAGATATTCCAAGTCTTATGAAAAGATTTATATCAAGATGGAGAAATGTTAGTTTGCCCAGCATGAAGTACACTTCGTGGGGAATATCATTAGCCAAGATTGGTTGAGTATGGATGAGGCCTAGGTACGGGCGACCAAATTCATGGTTAAGACTGATATTATGGCCACTAGCTATTTCCAGTCACATAAGAAATTCACACCAAAGAAAGCAAGGTGGAAGGATTTCTTAACTGAATTTGATTATGAATTAGTGTACAAACCAAGCAAAGGCAAAATGTTGTGGCCCATACATTGAGTAGAAAGTCTGAGCTTATGGTCATCACCACAACCTTTAGTGACATTCAAGATTCTATGAAGGATGCATGCAACATGATTCGGATTTCGGAAGCCCTTAGTGACATGCAAGGCTAATGAGACACTGCAAGATGTATTATTGATTATTTTGGAACTATTAGGCGGAAGATCATGAGGGAATGACACAACACGTCGTGGAATGGATAGCCAGGGCAGCATCTCATAAGGGAATTGATCGAGTCAATCTACTATTGGTTGCGCATGCAAGAAGACATAGAGTTCTATGTGCAGACTTTTATTGTGTGCCAATAAGATAAGGTAGAGCAACAACAACCTAGAGGACTATTAGAACTACTACCTGTAGTGGAGTGCTTGTGGGAGAGTATGACTATGGACTTTATAACCTGCTTACCAAAGTCTGACATATATAGGATGATTATGAAGCATGTTGGACGTGTTTTTGAAGTATGTTAGCTTCTTGCCCACCACAACAAGTTCTACTCCCAAAGAGGATGCCAAATTATTCTTCAAGGTTGTGGTAAAATATTAGGTTTTGTCGAGGCTTATCATCCGCGATCATGACCCGCATTTTACAGGAAACTTTTGGAAAGAGTTGTTTGATATGCTTGGCACATAGTTACATTTCTCCACTAGTTTTCACCCGCAGACGGATGGACAGACAGAATGGGCCAATG
Organism: Solanum microdontum; assembly: GCA_036250385.1. Lineage (NCBI taxonomy): Eukaryota > Viridiplantae > Streptophyta > Magnoliopsida > Solanales > Solanaceae > Solanum > Solanum microdontum. Next base: position 24,195 of record JAJONQ010028251.1, on the reverse strand, counting down.
CCTTATTGAAGTTCTGCTTGAGGCACTTTGTGAGTTCACGTAAGAAAGATTGGGCAATACTATTAGACATAGCCCAATTCTCATATAACTTGCAGCGAAGCCAATCTACCAGGCAAACAACATTAGAGTCTTATATGCTTATAGATCACATTCCCTTATAAGAATGAGAATCGGGTACAATCTTAGGACTTCCAATGCCACGAAGCATACTCTCCATATTATTGGCAAATGTCCCATACCAAGCATGTTCAACTCTAAGGTTCTATCTAGCTCTCAATACGTTCTCCAAATTCTCTTTAAAAACTTGAAACAATGCATTTTCCATCGGTGTATGAGAACTGGTCCAATGGAAAAGGCGTGGTTTGAGGTCTTTCAAGAGAATTTTGAGAACGTAACGAGAGCTAGAGGGAACCATAGAGTAGAGCATGTTTTGTACAGGACACAACCAATAATGTGGAGAGCATTATGCATTGTGGATTTGAAATGCCTATGATTGTACCCATTATCATCTTTAAAGGGCACATCTATAAGCCATATAAAACTAGATTAAATTAAAACTGGAGAACATTGACATAAAGTATACCAAAGTCATATGTTAACTTTATCTTCTACTCTACAATATCAAGATATTTAATCCCTAAGTATCAACAATCACCATTGACTGTTGAACCCCTCCTTCAAGTTGCCCCCAACTTCAAGTATAGCCTAAGCTAACAAACAGATGATTACAACTCTATAATCAACTAAACAGATAAAGTTGAATCAAAACTAGTAAACTTAATCCTAAATATCAGGTTATTCAATCTAGTTCTTCGTATCCGCAACACTCAAAATCTTCAATCAATACTCTCTCAAATATGAACGCTCACTTACTTGATTGTTTTTTGCTTGTATATCTCGATATAAGTGCACAAAAATCATTTAGATAACCTTATCCTATTTATAGGCATGAAACCTTTGCTTCTTTAGGTTGAAGTCGGTGACCTCTTACTGCTTCCCTTTCCTTGTAGCCTTAAACTAACTCCCACTTCTTGTACTCCGTTCGCTGTCTTGAAATTCTTTCTTTACACTACAACTTCTTCTCCTAATCCCACTTAGACTTTGTCTGGGAGGAACATGTTGGTGCACCTAGTTTCTTACATCTATTCTCGTATTTGTCACACATCAACATCTTCTTGATCCAAAACCTTTCTTATATTACGAAAGAGATCTCTTAAATCTCAATCAATCATTCTATCAAACAACTTACCATTTTCCGTTGCATATTGATGGAAAGATCAAGATTGCATGCTGACATCTTGACCTTCAATGAAACTCTTAATGTTATTACTAATTAAAATTGTGCTAATATATCAAAAGATGAAGGTTCTACTGAAAGAAGCTAAGAGATGGTAGTATCCAAGAACTTGGACATAGTGATTCTGTATTAATTGAAGCCATTGTTGAATACCTCTCTAATATAGATTCTACCATCGTATATTGTCGTAGAACTTCCATCTCTTGGCATATTAGTAGAAGTTGAATTAGTAGTAGCATTAAGATTTCCATTGAAGGCTAAGTTGTCAACATTAGATCTTTATCTATTCATCTGAGGTGCAACAAGAAATGATTGTTTGATAGAATGATTGGTTGATACAACTTATTTTTCAATGTACACGTGCAAATACAACTTTGCAAATGAAATTGCTGCCTTTTTCTAGTAAAAATGTTATAGCACGCTGAAAATACATGTACCTGAAATAAAAGTCATAAATATAACCTGTATTGACCACTTATTGTGTTCCGGAGAGTTTGCAAAGGAGATACAGACAACCTTGTATTGTCCAGTTGGTATCTTTTATTTAAATAATCCTTTGATATTCTTTCTCAGGGACTGGTGGATCCTATCCTTACCTTATTTCTGAATTGTCTTCCTGTTGTGGCTTTATGGCCTGAAATTGATCGGAGGTACATTTTAATTAGCATTGTTTTTCATGGAATTTAACCCTTAGTCTTTAGAAATTGCTTGTGTTTCATTGCTTACAAGGTGATGGTAGACGAATTTGTGGTTCTCTTACAGGAGTTTCGGCATTAGAAGTTGATGCAATGGTATGATCCATCATTAAACCCAAACTTAACCATCATTAAATATTAACGAATCTTACCATTGCGCCAACCTCTAATGCAGCAACTCCTTAAGAGCGCCACAAATCGGGCCATCATCATTTTGTAAGCAATGAAACACTCTACTGTGCACCAAGCAATTTCTGCGGACTCAAAGTTAAATTACATGAATATGTACCTCTTAGCAAATATAGAGTCAGGAAGTGTATGGATCAAATCTCCGCCACACTAACACAACTGGTGGTTAGTATGTGATGTTTTAGTATGAGATTATAAACTAATGTGTATGATATACTTTATGTCATTGTTCTCCACTTTTAATTTAGTCTATAATTTTCTTGTTTTATATGGATGGACGCATTTCTTAGTTCCCTTCAGAGATGTATTGCTTCATTTGATTTTTTATTGAGATTGGTCCAATTCTCAAATCATTATACCGAACAGCTTATTCTTGAATTTGATCAGGTTGGCACCCTAATTACTTGCATGTTTTATATGCTATTGAGTAAAATCTTGTATTGAATTTCGAGTTAAACAGACGCTCTAGAACATGGGAGAGCTAGGCTGCTGCTTCTGGCTTGGTGTATGTGCAAAATACAATGGATTTGCTTACAAATCTCTAGTTTTGTCAGGAGCAGTAGGATGGGGGCAGGTGTAATGTGTTCCTACTTTACCATCATTTCATTAGCTTTATTCAGAGGCTCTGTAAATGCTCAAAGATGTTTTAAGGCATCCAAATGTTGTACAACCTGATATTGTAATGGCCTATGATAATGTTGTTTCAGCATTAGGGAAGATCTGTAATTTTCACCATGACACATTGACTTGGCATAGGTACTTTCTACTTCGATGTTCTATTAATCACATGTTGTGTAGTTTCTTGAATGGTATTCAGTTATTTTACATAAATGTCTTTAATTTTGCTTTAACATACAACCTTTGCTTGTTGTAGAAGAGCCTTGAAATAACCTTGTTTTGATTTCTTCGATTCTCGTATCTAATAACTTTTAATAAATTGAGTACCTCTCCTGCATTGAGTGTGGCATATGGAGCCTCACCGAACAGTACGTTATTTTTGAGCTTGTTCAAATTCTCATCCTGAAACTGTTTAGCCTTGATTTCCTATATAAATGTGGGTTTAACCTCAATATTATCTAAACCCCACTTTTTATGAAAACCCTAATTAGATGAACTTCGATGCTAGATTCTAAATTTCTTTAGCTAATGGTCGCTTAGACACTCCAAGCAAGTAAAATTTCCTATGCTAATTGTATTCCAGCTTAATGCATTTGTCACCATATTAGCCTTGCCTGAATGGTACTGGATGGTCACATCGTAATCCTTCAAAACCTCCATCCACCTCCTCTACCTCAAATTTAAATCCTTAGGAGTAAACACATGTTGTAAGTTGCAATGATCTGTTAAAACTTCACACTTAACACCATAAAGATAGTGTTGCAAGATCTTAAGTGCAAACACTACCACTGCCAACTCTAAATCTTGGGTTTGGTAGTTCCTCTCATGAGTCTTCAATTGCCTTTAAGAATAGGCTATAGTGTTCCTATCATGTATCAACACAATACCCAAACCCACATGTAAAGCATCACAAAACACAATAATGTTTTTAACTTCCACCGGCAATAATAAGATAAGAGTGGTAGTCAAAAGTGTATCAAGCCTTTGGAAGCTCTCCTCGCATTGTTCAGACTATGGAAAGGGTACCTCATTCTGGGTTAATCTAGATAGATGTGTAGCAATGGAAGCATAGCTCTTGACAAACATGTGGTAGTAGCTAGCAAGACCCAGAAAGCTCATAACTTCAGTCACGGAGTCTTAACTGTCTCATTTTTTTGTGGATCCACCATCACCCCTTTTCCCAAAACCACATGCCATAAGAAGGCAGTCGAAGTTAGCCAGAATTCGTACTTTGAAAACTTGGCATACAACTATTGTTTCCCTAGGATACCCAGAAAAATGAGAAGGTATTCTACATGCTCCTCATTACTCTTGGAGTAGATCAGAATATCATCTAACAAGATCACAAAGAAATACAGAAATAGTTTGAAGAAAACATTCATCAAACTCATGAAAGAAGTCGGTTCATTAGTCAATCCAAAGGATATTCTCAAGAACTCATAACCATATCGAGTCCTAAAAGTTGTATTATGTATGTCCTCAAGTTTGATCTTTAACTGACGGTACCTCAAATCAATCTTTGAGAACACTGAAGCACCCTGCAACTGATTAAAAAATCATCTATGTGGGGTAAATGATATGTATTCTAGATAGAAACCTTATTCAACATTCTGTAGTCTATGCACATTCTCATACTACCATCTTTATTTGTCAAAAAAGAGGTCGGAGCACCAAAAGGTAAAGCACTGGAATAAATGAATTCCTGATCTAGTTGTTCCTGAACCTGACTCTTGAGTTCTCTCAACTCTAGCGGAGTAATGCGATAAGGAGCAATAGAGATTGGACAAGTACCCGACTCCAAATCTATGCAGAAATCAATATCTCTATCTAGAGGCATACTAGGGAAATCCGTAGGAAGTACCTTGTGAAATTCTGAAACTACTGGGATTGACTCAAAAGAAGGGGACTCCACACTAACATCTCGAAAGTGATCCAAGTAAGATAAACGACTAGTACAGAAAAAAACTTGTAGAACTTATAAAAGTTATGATCTTTAATGGCATAGGCTTGTACCCACCTTGCCACTCTAATAGATCCTTACCCGAGATATCTAGAGTGACTCTCTTAGAATTACAATTCAATACAACACAATAAGGAGACAACATAGTCATACCCAAGATTACATCAAAGTCTAGCATATACAAAATAACTAGATCAACCCAAGTCCAACAACCCGCAAACATCGGAAAACATGTGCGGTAACATGGGTTACTACCACAGACTCCCCCAATAAGGGTAGAAACATGAATGAGGGCATCCAGGATATCACAAATTAATTCAAGTCCAAAGGTAAATTTAACAGATACGTATGAATAAGACAAAATTCATCTGGTCAAAGACAAGAATAGTACATATTGTCAAGGCGTCAAATGTATCGACCTCTGGCCTACCCGAGAAGGTGTAACACTGATCTCTATCATCACTTCAGGCAACCCATCTACCCGAGTGCGTCACCCCCCTCCCAGCATTACCATTTCCTATTCCTTCACGACCTCTCTAATTATTACCTTGCCCACCCTATAGGAGTCCTATCCCATTACAACCTCAACATGTTGGTACCAAGACCTTTAAATGTTGCTCCGCTTGGTTGCCCACTTGTCTATTTCTCTCAGAAGGGACTCTGGGAAGATCATCTGGAAAGACCTATGGGAACTCATTCACAACTGGAACTGACTGAATAGGAGGTGTTTCAACACTAGAGTCATTAACTCGAACTAAGTGATAGATGCACCCCTTGGAAACTAACTTTCTGGCCGTAAGGTATGAAATAAAATGACCCTTAGTCACTGCTGAACTACTCCTCTAATCTATAATTGGCCCATAAGGAAACTAGAACTTAACTACTTGAGTTCTACAATCAACTGAGGCATAACAAGCATGCAGCCAGTCCATAACTAGAATAACATGAAATTCCACCTAATATAACTTGACTAAGTTAGCCATGGTGTTCTTGTCATTAACAGAAATGGTACAATCACGATAAACTCTATTAACTAGAATAGACTCACCAATAGGTGTGGAAATACAGAAGGCCTCAAAAAGTTGCTTAGGAAGAATATCAAAATTCATAGCAACATATAGAGTCGCAAAAGATAGACTCGTACACGGATCAAGAAATGCATATATATCAAAAGTAAAGACTTTGATCATACTAGTGACAACATCAGGTGAATTCTCTTGCTCTTGGCGACTGGTAATAGCATATATATGGTTTGTTCCTCCACCTGTCCCTAAAGTAACTCCTCTAGGTGCAACTTTTTCTAGTGGAGCCACTGAAGAAGATTGGGCTCTATTGTCACCATTACCATTTTCCTTCCTGTTCTTATGGTAGTCTCTCATGAAGTAACTTATCTAAGCACACTTGAAGCAACCATTGTAGCCATCACGACATGCTTTCAGATGATTCCTACAATATTTAGCACATGCAGGAATCCAGTTGGCCCCTTGTGCCACACTACCTTGAGACTGAGTAGGTCGAGCTTTGAATTTCTGTGAATTCTGATTCCTGAACTCACCTATACTATTTGGTGTAGGTGCACTAGCAGATGATGGAGCAAGTCCAGCTGGCTTTTCATTGAAAAGATGTCTGGTTCACATTACTCTTCTGCTTGCCCAGACTCATTGCCTATTATCTTAGCCTTTTTCTTGCGAAACTCTTCCCAATCTTTCAACTTGTCTTCCTCAACCTACTGTACATGGATCATAAGCCTTGCTATGTCCATGTCCCCTATCAACATAAAGGCTTTACGCTCTTTGCTTGACAGACTAAACAACCCAGACACAAACAAACTCATTCTACTCCTCATATGAGAAACCATCTCATAGCATAGCGGGACAGCTGGGTGAACTTGAGGTTGTACTCATGCATATTCATGGATTCCTGCTTGAGAGTAAGAAATTCTCTTACATTTGCCTCTCTCAGTTCACGGGGAAAGAAACGCCCTATGACCTCTTCGAACACAACCTAAATCACAATTGGTGCCCCTTCAACTCTATTCTTCTTCTATTGGTCGTACCAGAGTCTAGCAATACCTTTGAGTTAGTATGCAACTAATTCCACGCTCAACATCCGCAATATGCATCACCTCAAACAATTTCTGCAACTCTTCTACAAAGTTTTTTGGATCCTCAATGACACTTGAACCGGTGAATTTTGGAGGATTCATCCTAAAGAACTCATGGATCCTGGATGTATCGGCCATATCCTGTCGATTCCCTCTTTGTTGCCCAACTTTATTGCTGACAACTTGACTCAACATCTAGATAACATCTTAAAACTCAGCGTTAGTGACCCCTTAGGGTTGCACTTTTGGTGCATTAGGGACCCCTTAATCCTAAGGACCAACATTCCTCCTAGCAGGATGACCTCTATTGCTCCCCAGTATACACGCAAGTGTACGTGGTCATGCAAGTAACATAGATTCTTTAAGAAATGAGTTAGCGTTCCCAAGGGAATTATGATCAATTTCTATTCAACACTTAATTCTACAAATAAAAGAAAAGTAACCTTTTCAAGAATTGATGATTGATTGTTAACTGCTACTAATTATGAACTAAATAAGCATAACTAAATGTGAACGACTTTAAGATGATGTTTCAAGCAAGTAAAGGACAATTCCAAGGCTGAAGCCTGCAATGAATCTCATGTATCATATTATTGGCTTAGAACGAATTTCAGTTGCCAAGTTACTGGTTTATAGGGTTAATTATATGAGTCAGGCTACACACCTCTAGTCGCCTACTCCAGTTAAATATATAACTACATCGTTGAGAGGGGATAAATAGACTAACTGGCGAGCATTTATATTTCATCATATTTCGTAACCAAACAAGTTGTTCGTTCGGGCGTCACTCCTAAACACAAATCACCTCAATCAAATGGGTCGATCAAGCTCTTTATATTCTCTGGTCTATTTAATCCCTATTTTCTCGATTTTAAGATTAGACAATGTATTTATCTTATGGTAATCAAGCATAAAATACTAAAACAAGAATATAGAAGTAACTTATAATGACAACCAAGAATTACTTCATAAGGCCTTTAATAATCCACAATCCATTCGTAGCTATATCTGCTGAACTAGGGCGTTTAGCCACTCATGTTATTAGAAAACCATAAAATACAATTATTGATGTGATTTTTGGAAAATAAAAGAGTTTAGAAGATTAAAACCTATTACAAATTATGAATCTTGCTCTTGCACACAAAAATAATGTCGACCCCCCAACAATATAGCCCAAGGGGTCTATTTATAAGTTTAGGAAAATTGGAGACAAAATCTACTTCAACTAGGAATACTTTTTAACACAACTTAAGCTTGAAAAATTGAGATTTCCTTGGCGTGTCGCGCTTACTATCGCCCCATGAACATGCTCCAGTTGTATCAGTGTTGGCATGCCCGCCTCTCATGGTGCTTCAGAAAGGCCCCATAATGTTTGGCCTTAGCACGTCGCGCCTCTCAGGGCAGCTGAGAAAGGCCGCTGAATGTTGGCCCCTAGTACCTCGTGCCTAGGAGTGCGCTTGGCCCTGGGGCATTCATTCTTAGTCGATTTTCATGCTCTCTTGCATCTCTTTTCTTTAATTTGCCTCCAATTTCTTTGAGAGTTCCTGAAATCTGTAATCACATGTATTAGCACATAATCACAGAAAGTATAGCAAAATCAAGCTAATAGACTCAAGATCATTCATTACTTCAATCAATTCATGGGAAAATATTGACAACTTAGGCATATAAATATGCCTAAGATCACCACCCCACACTTAGACTTTTGTTTGTCCTCAAACAATCGTTAGACTATCAACTCTTTTTCACAACCGTTGAACTTATCAACCCACCTTAAAATCAACCAAACAGTTTCAATGGTGATCTTGTAGTTCACAATGGAAACAACATTTCACACATTTACATCAAGTTACCACACATACTTGAAGAATGACTCTTTTATTATTTTTCCAGGCTAATGAAAACTCATATAAACACATCAATTAGATAATATTACATATGCCATGAGTGCCCTCACTTGTTTAGTAAAGACTTTCACTCAAGCAATTTGCAATATCAACAAGGCCTATTTTTCAAACAATCAACTCACCCTCACAAAAGAAGTTCTTACTTTTCTCAACATACCATATGCTTGACAATAGTGTATTATTACTTTCGCATTATATTTCTCAAGGAATCAAGAGGACTTTCATTTGGTTGTAATGTCGGCTTAAGGTAAGGGAGGGAATATTTAGGAATCATTTTAGTGACGACACCTCCCTAATGCACATGTCATTATTTTGCCAACAATCTCCTTTATAGCTTTTCTTTCCTCCTAGTACACACTTCATGACTATTTACCCCTTTTTGTTGCTTCATCTTTTCCCTTCATTTATTTATATATTTTTTTTCATGCCTTAGCACTAGCCACCCTCACTCTAGATTTTAAGGTCCGAGTAAAGTACACATTATCCTTAGTAGGACCAGGGCCAATGCTTAGAGCATATTTCTGAAATAGCCACCCTCAATTGAGTTGAGGTGCACATTGTCACTAAGGACCAGGGCCAAAACAGAGTTCTTACTTACCCTTTTCTTTTCCACACAATTTAGCATTTCACCCTTTGTTTTATCAACCAACAATTTTCAACCCTTCTTCTTAACATAGTGCATTAAGGATTTTATTAGGATCAAAAGAACTTGGTATCGAACAAATGGGTTTCGACTTATCATGTGGCTTATCAACAAACAAGGCTAATGGCTCAATGGAGCTTCACTAGGGATAATTTCAATGGTCGGCATACAAGTAGAGTCAAGAATTGGTTAATTCAAAGAAACGCCTCCATCACATTCCCTATGTCATACAAGCTACTAATTCAACACACACAAGGCAAGTTCTAGATATCAAGTTAAGCAAGAACCAATCAACACTCACCACACATGGCATCATGATATATATAAGGATATATCAACTAACATGCTCCTACAACTTGCATTACGGTATCATTACACAATTAAGCCCATTTATTTTTATTTTGAGTCAAAACTATGAATACATGCTTGTTACAAGGTTAACACTCTATTGCACTTTTCCACTTGTAACTACCCATGACGTTTGGCTAACTTTTTCGGACATAATTTCAAAAAACCAAGGTTGGTTTCTCAATCATACTCCTCTATGTGACTAATTTTCCCTTAAGACGGTCGTCATCCATCCATCATTGGGAACTGTCACTCCTATGATGACTCTAAGACTCAATAAAGCAATAAACTAGTCCTAGCCAGTTCAAAGGGACAATCCTCAGTTAAAGTACCGAAAACAAACGCTGAGGAACCCAAAATGAAAAAAAATTAAAAAATTTACTAAAAACTAACACTAGACTTGATAAAGCAGTAAACAACTATGTACAACAGAGACATATTACCCCACCCCACACATTAAAAATAAGCACTGTCCTCAGTGCACAATTAAAGCAAAGTATAGAGTTAGGAATACTCCCTCGAGCCTCTAGGCCTCGTCGTCACCGCGATCAAACACCATCAAGTCATTCGCCTCCCCATCCACAACATCATCTTCCTCATCGTCCATAGCCTCGTCAACAGTAGCCTCATCATCATCCAGAGGCTCTAAGAACGTGGGACAAGTCCTACATAAGAACGCTGCACTCTCGGTCAAGGGGTAGCGCTCCGCCATGGTCTCCATCTCATCATCTGTAATTGGACGACCACCTATACGCATCTGCAACTATGCCATACCGAACATTCTTGCCATGACACTGTCATCACGGGCTTGCCTCTCTTGGGTAGAAAAGACAGGTACATGGGACGTGTCTAGTGCCTTTGTTGGAGTCACATCAACTAACTTACCCGTCAAATCTGGGTGAAAAGCAATAGTCAGGTCCACAACCTCTTCTTCAATACCTTGGGCCCTCAGAAAATGGGTTATCAAACACCCATAGCCAAACCTCCACCTCATATTATTCCTAAATTTCATCATATTTTTTCTAAGAATTGCCCCTACATTAATGGGCATCCCCTTCATCAGCATATAAACCAACACCACCCTATCCCTCGTTACCTCTTTCAGATGTTTCGCAGGTAGTAGCACACTACACACTCTCTTTAACCACACCCTAGAAACTTGATTGAAATTAGAAAAATGGAGGGTATTATGCCTCCCAGTATCCTTGCTACGCGCCCACCAAGCCGTGGACTCTGCCCCACATAAAGCATGTCGGATATCCCTATAAGGAGGCTTATCCTTCCATGTATTAAAGTCATTAGAATAACAATTCGGGGTCCCCAAAAATTCATTTAGTATCATAGGAGTGAACTTCAATCCTTACCTCTAATATGAACAATGTTTTACTTAGTTTCAGTGAGCCAATTTGCAAAAAACTCACGAACAAAAGACAAATTACAATCTCCTGGATGATAAAAAATAAATCTCAGCCCCAACTGCAGCACAATCCGATAAATAACATGAAATTGAGACTAAAACCTTACCTCACGGACGTACTTGTCGCCCATATACTTTTGTTCGCACTGACACTTAAACCATTCCCAACAATACCGCTCCACCGCCTTTTTCCCAAATTTTTGGACTGGTTCCCGATTTCTAGACCTGGATGCTTTCCCCTTTCTACACCTGTTAGAACCAGCCACATTCTTTTCTTTTGGAGCCATTGTAACCTGTTAACAAGAGAAAAATGAAGAAAAGAAAAAAACTTTTAGAAAAATTAGGAGGGGGGGTCGTTTGGGCAGTGGTGGGTGAAGAAAACAAGAAAACAAAATTTGAGGGAAAAAGAAGAAAGATGGTGGTGGATTTGTGGGAAAAAGGAGAGTTGGTTTTGGGAAAGGGAAAGGTATTAAGTTGGTGTTAATGGAGGAAGGTGAAGAGTAATGGAGGAAGAAGAAGAGGAGTTAGAGAGTAAATTTGGGAGGTTGGGCGGATTTTAGGAGAATGGGGAAAGAATTGGGAGTTTTAGGTATTTAAGGGGAGTGGGTCGAGTTTTTTCTAGGTAAAACCCAAATTTTAAAAAAAAATTGGAGTGTGGCGCGATGGAGAGGTGACGCGTCGCTCAGTGCTCTCTAACTTGCTCTCTGAATCGCGGAGCATGGCGCGGCTCATCGCTCAGCGCGCCCCAACTTGCTCTCTGAATCTTATAGCCAGCTGCGGCGAGCCAGCCAGTACGCCTGGCTTCAGTGAATTATTTTTTTTGGTTCCTTTTTTTATTTTTTTATTTTCACTATTACACGCTAAGTTGAAAATACAGAAAAATCCTATCTAGCTAAAACTAATAATTAAAAATAATTCCTAAATTCTAAGAATTGAAACTATGCTAAAACAAAAAATTCAAAATTTAAAAACAACTACCTATCTATTACATGTTATTCACGGGTTTGCCTCCCATATAGCGCTTGATTTAACGCCATGGCACGACTCAACTTAGATCCTTCATCATTAAGCATAACAGCCTCGCGATCACAATCCGAATCTACACCAAAGTAGTGTTTCACCATTTGCCCATTAACCAAAAACGTAGGGCCAGTCTAACCTTTAAGTTCAACAGCCCTATGTTGTGTCATTCTTACCACTTCGAAAGGACCACTCCATTTAGACCTTAGTTTTCTGGGGAATAACCTCAATCTAGAGTTAAAGAGTAGTACCTTTTCTCCGGGGGTGAATGTTCGAGCAACTATGTGTTTGTCATGCCACCTCTTCGTCTTTTCCTTGTAAAGCTTGGAATTCTCTTACGCATGGAGCCTAAATTCCTCAAGTTCATGCAACTGATTAACTCTCTTTTTACGGGCTAGATCGGGGTCCAAATTCAACCTCTTGATTGCCCAATAAACTTGAAGTTCTAATTCTGCCAGAAGATGACATGCTTTACCAAATACTATGTGATAGGGAGAAATCCCTATTGGTGTCTTATACACAGTCCTATATGCCCACAGCGCATCATCTAATTTTTAAGACCAATCTTTCCTCTGCGCATTCACGGTTTTCTGTAAAATTTTCTTCACTTCTCTTTTTGAAACCTCTACTTGGGCACTTTTTGAGGATGGTAAGTTGTATCAACTTTATGGCGAATACCATACCTAGCAAGAAGATTTTTAACTAGATGGCTAATGAAATGCTTACCTCCATCACTTATGATTGCTCTTGGAGTGCCAAAGCGAGTAAAGATGTGCTTCTTGATGAACTTTATCACCACCCTTGAATCAGTTGAAGGAAGAGCGACAGCCTCAACCCATTTACTCACATAATCCACAGCCACAAGGATGTATTGGTTTCCACTAGATGGTAGGAAGGGACCCATGAAGTCGATACCCCACGCATCAAAGATTTCCACCTCCAAAATGTTACTTAGAGGCATCACATGTCTTCTTGAAATAGTACCCAACCTTTGGCATTTATCACAACCTTATACAAAAGCAATAGAATCTTTAAATAACGAGGTCCAAAAGAAACCAAATTGTAGTACCTCATGAGCAGTGCACTCTCCTCCGTGGTGACCTCCATATGGGCCAGTATGACAACTTTCGAGCACTTTGTGGAACTCATACTCCGGAATGCATCTTCTCACCACCCGGTCCACACCTTACTTGAACAAGAACAATTCGTCCTAGATATAGAACTTAGCATCATGATTGAGATTTTTCTTTTGTTTGGTGGTGGCACCCGGAGGATACTATCCACTTACTATCAAATTCACAATGTCTGCATACCATGGCAAGATATCTAATGCCATCAATTGTTCATCCGAAAACTCTTCCCAGATTTGCTCACCTTCATTCACATAGGAAAAACCCTCCAACCTAGACAAGTGATCCGCTATCTGATTTTCAGTACCTTTCCTATCTTTGATCTCAAGGTCAAATTCTTAGAGAAGCAGTATCCATCGAATCAGCCTTTGTTTCGCATCCTTCTTGTTTAATAGGTACCTAATAGTTGCATGGTCAGTAAAACAATCCCTCTAGTACCTACCAAATACGATCTGAACTTGTCAAAGGCAAACACTAGAGCCAACATATCCTTCTCAGTCACTATGTAATTAGCTTGTGCAGAGTCAAGGGTCTTGCTGGCATAATAGATCGAGTGGAACACTTTATTCTTCATTTGTCCAAGCACTGCACCCACTACTACGTCGCATGCATCACACATGAGTTAAAATGGCAACTCCCAATCAAGAGCAATTAAGATGGGAGCTTCAATTAAGTTCCTCTTCAACATCTCAAAAGCTTTCAAGAACATATCATCAAAGTCAAATTTCACCTCCTTCTCCAAGAGACTGCACATAGGTCTTGCAATCTTGGAAAAATCCTTGATGAATCGCCTGTAAAATCCTGCATGACCAAGAAAACTACGCACCCATTTTACAGAAATAGGAGAGGGGAATTTTTCAATAACTTCTACCTTGGCCTTATCAACCTCTAAACCAGACTTAGACACCTTGTGTCCTAGCACTGTCCCCTCTCTAACCAAAACATGACACTTTTCCCAGTTTAGAACTAAGTTAGTGTACTCACATCTAGCAAGTACTTTATCAAGATTCCAGAGACATACCTCAAAAGACTTCCCAAAGATGGAGAAATCATCCATGAACACCTCTACAAAGTCTTCCGCAATATCATGAAAAATGTCCATCATACACCTTTCAAAAGTCGTCGATGCATTACAAAGTCTGAAAGGCATGCGTTTGAAAGCATAGGTACCATAAGGACAAGTGAACGTGGTCTTTTCCTGATCCTCGGGGGCAATTAAGATCTGGTTGTAACCGGAATACCCATATAAGAAGCAATAGTAATCTTGCCCTGCTAGTCGGTCAAGCATTTGATCAATGAAGGGAACGGGGTAGTGATCTTTCCAGGTAGCATCATTTAGTTTCCGGTAATCCATATAAATTCTCAACTTGGTCACTGTTCTAGTAGGAATTGACTAATTCTTTTCGTTCCTTACCACAGTCATATCTCCCTTCTTAGGAAGACATTGCACCGGACTTACCCATTTACTATTAGAGATCGGGTAAATAATTCCAGCATGTAGCCACTTTATTACTTCCTGTTTCACCACTTATTTCACAAAGGATTTAATCGACGTTGATGTTGTGCACTTGGTTTGTCAGCCTCTTCCATGTAGATTTTGTGCATATATAACAATGGACTAATCCCATGAATATCAGCCATCTGCCATCCAATCGCCTTCTTTCTCCGCTTTAGGATCCTCAATGCCGCATCAACCTATATCTCAAACAACTCTGCAGAAAGTATAACAGGTAAAGCTTCATTAGTACCCAAAAATGCATACTTGAGGTGAGTCGGTAGTGTTTGCAGTTCCAATTTGGGGGCTTCTTCGATGGAGGATTTAGGTGGTGGCCCTAACTCACGATCTAATGGCTCCACTTTATGCTTGTGAGCCTCTATGATTGCCAGATTTAAATATGTCTCTATCTCTTGGGCCTTGCTATCTCCATCTACTCCACAACCTACTAACACCTTCTCTAAGGGATCTTTGGGCACCACTACTTGTGATTCTACTATACAAGCAACCACAGTAATAGCAGACAATTCTTCATAAATAGAAGGCAATTTTAAAGCATGGTAAACATCAAATACCTGTACCTTATCATGTGCCTTCATAGTTAATTGACCAGCTGTTACATCAATCAGTGCCCTACCCGTGGCCAAGAATGGACGTCCCAGAATGAATGGAACTTTAGAATCGAGTTCAAAATCTAAGACCACAAAATCCATAGGAAAAATCAAAGAACCTACTTGAACTAACACATCTTCTACCACCCCATCTGGCCTAGCAATAGATCTATCAGCAAGTTGCAGAATAACAGTGGTTTGTTTTGGACTACCCAACCCAAGATTTTGATACAATGACAAAGACATCAGATTTATACTTGCCCCTAAATCACACAATCCGCGGGCATGAACACTTTGCCTAATAGTAATCTGCACAGTAAAACTACCTGTATTTTTTAACTTTTTGGGTAGTGTATTTTGGATCCTAGAGCTGTAGTCCTCAGTAAGTGCTACAGTTTCATATTCCGTGAGCCTCCTCTTGCTAGCCACAATGCCCTTCACATATTTAACATACTTTGGGATACTCTGCAAAATGTCAACCAAAGGTAGATTAATGTGAACTTGTTTAAGGAGAGAGAGAAACTTACCGAAACATTCATATTCATTCTGCTTTTTGAGCCTTTGTGGAAATGGAGGTGGTAATTTCTTTTGAGGAATGGGTACATCAACATTGGAGCTTTTACTACCTCTTCCACTTTATTTTTTGTGGTACTTACCTCAGTATCTCTCTTCTTTGGAGCTAGTTCCTCTAATTGTAACCCACTTCTAGTACTTACCGCATGCAATTGCTTTTGGGTGTTTTCAGTATCACCAGGCAGCCCACCTTGGGGATGCAAGTTCAGAGAATTAGCTACTTGCCCAACTTGTTTCTCCAAACTCATTTGAGATATTTGGATGTTTCTGATGCTCTCATCCTGCTTATCTACTCTAGCATTTAATTTGGTCCCTATTTCAGTCATGAGCTTTTGTAGTAGCTCTTCATTGTTCATCCCCCCTTTTGGTGCACTAGGATTTGTGCCTTGGTTAGGATTTTGGTATTGTTTCCCAGCCCCTTGAGAACGGTATTGGTTAGCCCCTTGCCCCTGATTTTGGTCTTGGTTCCCACCCCATGAGAAGTTAGGATGGTTCCTCCAACTAGGGTTATAAGTGTTACCATAATTTTGCTGAACTACACCCCTTTGCGCATTTATCACATAGTTTACGGAATCCGGATTTGCCTCACATTGATCAGTTTCATGAGTTACACTACCACATATCTCACACCAATTGGCTGCATGTTGTACAATGTTTACCGGTGCATGGTTTAGAGCCATTTGTTTAAAATGTAAGGTCATGTTATGCTTTATCGCATCTAATTTGGCATTTATGGCAGTAGCTTGATCTACATCTAAGATCCCCGCAGCCTTTTGGGTTGTGGTTCTAGGCATTTTCTCCTCATACCCTTCGTTCCCTTCTGAGAGTTTGTCGAGTTAGTCAAACAACTCTTCACATGTTTTAGCTAGGGCCTGTCCATCTGTTGCACTATTAAGAAGTGAACAAGCATTATAATCTAGACCCTCAAAGAAAGTGTGAGCAAGTACCTCATTAGTTTGCATGTGGTGTGGGTAAGCATTCAACATTTGTTTGAAACGCGCCCATGCCTCGTACATGTCCTCCCTTTGATTTTTAGAAAAGATTATTATCTCACTCCTCAGCTTAGCAGTGTTCTTGGATGGGAAGAATCAACTAAAGAACTTCTTTGCTAGATAATCCCAAGTAGTGATGGAGTTTGGTGGCTCTGAATCTAACCAATTCCTTACGGCTCATAACAATGAGTATGGGAACAACGTCAGCCTCACATAGTCCGATTAGACTCCAAATGGGATGTATGTATCAATAATATCTATGAAGTTCCTAAGGTAGATTTGAGGATCCTCATGGGGGAGACCCGTGAATTGCCTATTATAATGGAGGATTTGTACCATGCTCTGCTTTAGTTCAAATCTACCCCACGGTGGAGGTTTCCTAATAGTAGATGCCAAATTGGCTATGAGTGGGACTGCTACATCATGGACTAGTCTTGTGAGTACGACGTACAGTACTCCTTGGTTATTCGGGTTCCTTTGGTTATTCATGTTTTCAGGGATATTCAAATTGTCTTGATTATCATCATCAATGTTTCCCGGAAGACCTAACCCCAATTCTCCATGTCGTCCTTGATTCGCCATTTTCCTGCGCTGGAATAAAACTCTTCCGGGTTCGTTGTAAGGTTCGACAAGTTCTCCTTTTCGAGCTAGACCTAAAAGTCAAGTGCCTGCAATAAACAAGCAAAGATCAAGTAATTAATACCTGAATATTTCAATTGTAGACTTAAGAAGATTGAATATAAATCAATTTCTAAGTCCCCGGCAGCAGCGCCAAAAACTTGTTGCTCCCTAGTATACACGCAAGTGTACGTGGTCGCGCTAGTAATATAGATTCTTTGAGAAAAGAGTTATTGTTCCCAAGGGACTTATGATCAATTTATATTTAAAACTTAATTCTACAAATAAAAGTAAAAGTAACCTTTTCAAGAGTTGATGATTGATTGTTAACTACTACTAATTATGAACTAAATAAACGTAGCTAAATGTGAAAGACTTTAAGATGATGTTTCAAGCAAGTAAGGGACAATTCCAGGGCTCCAGCCTGCAATGAATCTCATGTATCATATTATTGGCTTAGAACAAATTTCAGTTGTCAAGTTACTAGTTTATAGGGTTAATTATATGAGTCGGGCTACACACCTCTAGTCGCCTACTCCAGTTAAGTATATAACTACATCATTGAGCGGGGATAAATAGACTAACTGGAGAGCATTTATATTTAATGCTATTTCGTAACCAAGCAAGTTGTTCATCCGGGCGTCACTCCTAAACACAAATCACCTCAATCAAATGGGTCGATCGAGCTCTCTGTATTCTCTTGTCTATCTAATCCCTCCTCTCTCAATTTTAAGATTAGACAATGTATTTATCTTATGGTGATCAAGCATAAAATTCTAAAACAAGAATATAGAAGTAACTTAGAATGACAACCAAGAATTAATTCATAAAGCCTTTAATAATCAACAATCCATTTGTAGCTACAGCCCCAAAACTAGGGCGCTTAGCCACTCATGCTATTGGAAAATCACAAAATACAATTGTTCATGCGATTTCCAGAAAATAGAAGAGTTTAGAAGATTAAAACCTATTACAAAAGACGAATCTTGCTCTTGAACACCAAAATAATGTCGATCCCCCCACAATGTAGCCCGAGGGGTCTATTTATAAGTTTAGGAAAATTGGAGACAAAATCTACTTCAACTAGGAATCCATTTTAACAGAACTTAAGCTTGAAAAATCAGGATTTCCTTGGCGTGTCGCGCCTCCTATCACCTTACGAACATGCTCTAGTTGTATAAGCGTTGGCGCGTCGCGCCTCTCAAGGAGCATGAGAAAGCCCGCTGAATGATGGCCGCTGGCGCTTCGCGGCTAGCTATGTGCCTGGCCTTGGGGCATTCATCCTTAGCCGATTTTCATGCTCTCTTTCATCTATTTTCTTCAATTTGCCTCCAATTTCTTTGAGAGTTCCTAAAATCTCTAATCACATGTATTTGTGCATAATCATAGCAAGTATAACAAAATAAAGCTAATCAACTCAAGTTCATTTATTACTTCAATCAATTCATGGGTAAATATTGACAACTTAGGCATATAAATATGCCTAAGATCAACATCGAATAGCTCTTTGTAGAGGCTTGATCTGAAAGATACGCACAAGCACGAATTAGAAGGAAACTTTTATAGAGTTCAACTCTATCACACGAAAAAATTATGAAAGAAGTTAGATAGTTCCTAAATGTCGTAACCTCCTAATTATAGATGTGCCACGCTTCACACCAATGCTAGGACTCTAGAGACACGACCTCATAGACACCCTAGGACTCCTGAACTCTGTGCTCTAATACCATATTTGTCACACCCCGAGCCTACACCCTGAACTTGGCCGGCACTCGAGAACCCTTGTAAGCCCCAAGTGATCCCTTGGCCTGTGTCATGACCTAAGGGTACCCCCTTGATGTAACATGGTGTATAGAACCTCGCAGGACTCCATACAAGTCACCTAGCTTTCATAACATAAGAAATAGAACAATAAAAAGTAAAACAATCATTGTAAGTCCAAAATGGTTTTATAGAAAAGCGAAAGTCTAAACTCATGTCTCATCATAGCCATCTATTACAATCGAATGAAATTGGGCCTAGCCCATACATCATGTCCAAAAAGGAAATACAAAAGAGAAACTAGAATGAAAGTAATCCATCCTCAAACCATGAGGATTCACCAAGTTTGGGGAAGTATCAAGTACAAGCTCTAGCCACTAAAATGGGAACCTTATTTGTGGAACCCTACATTAGGGAAAAAAGTAGGCAAAAGTATGCATTAGTACAAAATGCACTAAGTATGATAGCTATGCATAAAAACATTTAAAAGATGCTAAAAGGGACATTTCATTTTATAACATGCAATTGACCAAGTTAAAGAATAATATCAGAAGGTTAGAAAACGTAAGTCATAACATCATGGTCAATGCAAGCTAAATCATCTTTAAATCTTTGAACACATATGAGATACTCCTTGAGTAACCTTAGTTCACTTTTAGTCTTGTTGTGGGAAAATTAACCTTAACTGACATAGACACCCTGTGAGCTATAACATGATCATCCAGTGTCTCCCACAACGAAAAGGGTTGTTCTACTTGCCTAAGGTAGAACCATGAACCTCTAGCTTAAGTGGATACACTAGATAATCATCCTATGAGGGCACATAGATTATGGGATAAAGAGATTGTTACTAGAATCTCGGCCTCTACTAACGGGAGAGCTTCCATCTCATGAGACTTCTTCTAGAAACCCGGTGTCTACTAGTTGGAGAGCTTCCATCTCAATGAAAATATCTACTCGATGCTAAGCATAATTCTCACGGAATAGCATTTTCTTACTTTTTCTCATCATCCATGGAAAGATATGTGATTTTGTCAATCCAAGCTAGTTTATTAGGATAACTCTTATTCATTGATTCAATTAGGTTAGACTAGCCTTTCAACCTAAGAATCCTTTCTATATGAGAAAACCTTTCACATCATGCAAATGTGTGTTTATGAGAATAACCTTTCACAACACAACATAAAACATCATCATTAGCACTTCACTCTCAAAGCACCCTAAAAATATTTACATAGTCTTCCTGAAAACATGCATAATTCCATAATCACCTTTCAAGGCCAATAACCCTCTTTCAATCATCAACATTTAGAAAACAAGGGTTAGATATGGATTTCATCAAAAACACATGCAATTCTCTGATTACATGCTTACTTTCATAAAACTCTTCCTTTAACATCAAAATTCCACAACATATAGTTCATAATTTGAAAACATAGGGATCACATGGGTTCATAGAGGAAATATCATAAAAGCATTGTAAATCATCAGTTCATGCATATTTAAACATAATTCAATCATTAAGATCATTAATCATAAGAACCCATAGTGGTTGAAAAAAAACCCTAGCTAATTGGGGAATTCTACCTTTTGAAATAGATGAATTTGGGGACTCCATGAATGAGAGAGATTCATGGATGAAAACTACCATACCTCAAGTCCAACTGCTAGCCTTTAATGGAGAAATTGAACCCTTAGCCTGAAACCCTAGGTTGAATGTTCTTCAAGTTCTAGAGAGAGAATATTTGGGAGGAGATTTGATTTCTTTTGGGGAATTTAGAAGTACAAATTAAATAAAGTGAATTTGGGGGTAAAAAGACTTATATAGGGATTTTAAATGTAGGCAAAACGACATAGTATAGGAATTAATTAATTAGGAAAATACCCAACTACCCCTTAACTTAACTTCACCTGTCACCCACGACACCGACGAACAATACATAAACCTACGGTCCATCCTGCGCACTCGGGCTCCTAGTCAAAGAGTTTTTCCTAGACCAACGGTTGTTGGACCACGGGGCCTGGTCCCACATACGGTCCATATATCCATGGGCTGGACAATTTAGGTGGCCCTCTCCACGGGCCCATCTACGGCTCGTGGCTCGACTCACGACCTATGGTTGGGTCCTCGTTTATGGTACCTCTAAGTCCTGAAAAGCTGTTATTTGGTCCATTTCGAATACGAGGTGTTACAGTATCGCCCCCTTGGGATCATTCATCCTCGAATGAGATTTAAACTGGTTCTAAAAGAGTAGGAGAGGAACTAACAACCCAACCTATTCAATGCAATGCATACAACCAAAGAGTAACTATCGACTCCAAGCTAGGACGTTCTCAAAATATCAAAAGACGGGTGAACTAACTCTATCAGCCCATTATGCATGGAATGCACATAAATAAGGAAGAAGCATCAACTCCAAACTTAACATACTCAAATGAAACATTAGGAAGTAGGAACTATATCTAGCGACCCAATATGCATGAAAATTTCAAAATTTCTCATGTTCAAGGAGGAACTACTTTCTCCAAGCTAATAGCATGCTCAACACAATCTCATGGAGCCTTTATGCAATTCATTCTCAAAAGCATATCTAATGCATGTTCAACAATCATCTCATGAAGCCTATAGGCAACTAATACTTAATGCACAACAACATGAGGAAAATAAATCATACAAGTCGTTTGTTTCAAAACTTAAGCGTTTTCATGAACATACATAATCATAAGGAAATCATGGAAACACATAAATCACACATGACTCCCAAAACATATAAGAACCATAAGGAACTTATTACCTCAAGCTAAAGTACGAGTAGAAGGAAATGGATGAGGATATCAGGACATCATATCAGCCTCGGCCTCCCAAGTAGCACCCTCAACTAAATGATTCCTCCATAACACCTTCACAGAAGCAATTTTCTTACTTCTCAACTTCTTGACTTGCCGGTCTAAAATCTCAACCAGTACCTCTTTATAAGCAAGATTCTCTTTAAACGCCAAACCCTCTAAGGAAACTATGGATGTTGGATCACCAACACATTTTTTCAACATAGAGACATGGAAAACCGGATGCACCGATGTCAACTCATTTGGCAAATCAAGCTCATATGCAACCTTACCAACACGTTGCAAAATCTGATATGGGCCTACAAAATAGGGACTAAGTTTCCCTTTATTCCCAAACCTTATTACACCCTTCGTGGGTCAGATTTTTAGATAGACCCAATCATGAACCTCAAATTTAAGATCCCTCCTTCTAACATCGGCATATGACTTTTGCAGACTTTGGGCCATTCTCAACCTCTCTCTAATAAGCCGAATCTTCTATATGGCCTCATGTACCAAGTCGGGACCTATGATAGCAACTTCACCCACCTCAAACCATCCTATAGGAGACCTACACCTCCTACCATAAAGAACCTCAAATGGAGCCATATCGATACTCGAGTGATAACCATTATTATAGGCAAATTCAATCAATGGCAAAGGGCCATCCCAATTACCCCTAAAATCAATCACACAAGCTCTCAACATGTCTTCTAAAGTCTGAATAGTACGCTCCGCTTGCCCATCGATTTGGGGATGAAAGGTTGTGCTAAGCTTAACCTATGTACCAAGACCTTTTTTGACATGACTTCCAAAACTGGGAAGTGAATTGGGTACTTCGATTGGAAATTATGGACAATGGTACTCCATGCAACCTTACCATTTCTCTCAAATACAACTTTGCATAATCTTCCCCCGAATAGGAAACCTTGACGGGAATGAAATGAGCAAATTTTGTCATCCGATCCACTATTACCCAAATAGAGTTATGTTGTCACCGAGTACATGGCAACCCTACTCTAAAGTCCATATTCACATCTTGTCACTTCCAAGAAGGAATACCAATGTCTTGGAAAAAACCTCCCGATTTTTATGCTCAATCTTCACTTGTGGACCATTAGGACACTTAGTCACAAATCCCACAATATCCTTTTTCATCCCATTCCACCAATAGATCTCCCACAAATCACGGTACATCTTGGTGGCTCCAGTGTGAATATAATACCGAGAACTATGAGCTTCGGCCAAGATCTGTTCTCTCAAGTCAGCAATATTCGGAACACATAAACGACCTTGATATCTAAGTACCCTATCTCCCCCTTGGGAGAAAGCCTCAACGAACTTCTTGAGTAACACTTCTTTCAATTCTATCAAAATCGGATCAAGACCTTGCTTGGCCTTCACATCCATCACAAAAGATGATTCAGACCCATTATGAACCATAACACCACCCTTGGTGGAATCCACTAGTTGAGCACCTAATCGAGCCAACCTATGAACATCTCAATCCAACTCTTTCTTTTCATCCTCAACATGAGCAACACTACCCATTGATAGTTGACTAAGAGCATTTGCTACCACATTTACTTTACCAAGGTGATACAGAACACTCATGTCATAATCCTTCAATAATTCTAGCGACCTTCTTTAGCGAAGATTCAAGTCCTTTTGAATAAACACATATTGCAAGCTCTTATGATCGATGAAAACATCAACATGAACCCCATAAAAATAATGCCTCCAAATCATTAAGGAAAAAACAACCGCCACCAATTCAAGGTCATGGGTAGGATAATCCTTCTCATGGATCTATAGTTGCCTCGAAGCATAGGCAATAATCTTACCATTTTGCATAAGCACACATCCCAACCCAACTCTAGAGGCATCATAATATACCATAAAGCCATTCGTACCTTCTGGTAAAGTCAACACCGGAGCGGAATTAAGTTTATCTTTCAACTCTTGGAAACTTTTCTCACAAGCTTCCGACC
>JAJONQ010028250.1:0-46694 GCA_036250385.1 Solanum microdontum | reverse complement strand
GGTGAAACAAATAATTGATTGTTGTTTAGGGAACAAGTGAGCAAGATTCGAACTTTTGTTATTATCAATGAGGGAGAGAAACTAGGGTGTATGTGTTCCCCATAAGATCATAACGTAGTAATCCTAATAATAGTAATCCTTTCCTAGTGTATCACATGTAAGGTAGTAAGATATGTATCCCTAAGTGATTGGTCCTCAAAATATGGAATTTCACTACGCACCTTGGTCCGGCTACGTGTGTATAATATACTAACCCTTACCTTTATCTCAGATTAGACATCAAATCAATGTATGGATTCATTTTCACCGTCACAACAATTGACATTAGACTATTAGATAGTATCACACTAAATCTCTGTTTATAATTCTTTTCGTACTATCTACCTCATTGGTCCGGCAAGTAGCAACAAGGCGAGTTCTAACGCATGCACTCGTTAAAAAGACTGCTAAGCGAACGAATTACCAATGCATGCATCAACACTATTCAAGAATGATTTAGTTATTATTCATACGTTGTTAATCGCTCATGGTTCCCACAATCCTAGTTGTGGATTTAGTTATTCATGCTTGGAAGAACAAAATTCATATTTTGATAAAAAGAATTCATGAACTTACATAAAAAGTAGAAGAAATCTGAAATCTCCAATTGAAATTCCAAGACAAAATCTTTATAAACCGAAATCTGGAAATCAAATTGCTAAAGTTTTCAAGTTACTTCCCAAGAAAATACCAACAACAAAAAGTAAACAATAATGTCTAACCCCCAAAAAATGAAGTTTACATACCCTATTTATAGAAAAACATGTCCTAAACAAAAAGGAAACAAAATAAGGAAATAAACTTTCTGGATACAGCATCGATCGACGACTTCGACCTACAGACTGTGGGTCGACCTACAGTCCATAGGTCCCCTCCGTTGGTTAGAATATAGAATATTTCTTGCAGAGGCTGGAACCTTAAATTTCTGATACAAATGACGGACGTGTAGAACGGATCGTAGGTTGACCTATGGTCTGTGGGTCCCTTTCGTGGGTCTAGACATAGAAATTGCATGAGGTACTAGAACTTTAACTTCTCTGAACCATTCAATAGATGTGCAGGACGGCCCGTGTGTTGACCTACGATCCGTCACTTGCATCTATAGTTCCATACTTAGTCAGACTTCCCTGATGTTCCATCTACGCCATGCATCGACGAACCGTGACTGGACCTAACCGTAGGTCATCTCCGTGGGTGGCTCCTTCTATAATTTTTCAACAGTCATCTCACACTTCAACGTCCAAGCCTATTTCCTGCAAATACCACATAAGAACATTAATTCCTAATACAATATGGCCCTAGACACACAAAACTCTTAAGTGAAATGTATCAAAAATGCCGTAAACTCACGATATGTGAACACCCTCAACTCGTTGTTTGTCCTGAAGCGACTAAACCCTAAACAACACTTGTATAGAAGCGACATACAAACTTAAGCAATCACATAGCTATTTCAATCCATTCCACTTTCTCAGTCCAAATCGTTTCTCTTAGACTAAACAAGCTAACTCATGCTGATCAAGATATGACAAAGACCCACCAATAGACACCCTAACATACACTTTTGTACAATCACCAAGGTAACAACTTTTCAATAATGTAACTAGTGGCCTCACTTCAAACGAAATCCTTTTTCACACAAAAGATATGAATTTTAGAATTTTAGGATTCATTCAACACTCACGCTCAGAAGTGACTTCAAGTACAGTTACTACTCAATACCATAGGCTTGCCCTTGTTTTCATTGCTAAGACTCTCCAAACTAGTTGCTAGGATCACTATAGGACTTTCTTAGCTTGTAACGTAAGCTCAGGGTCAGGTGTGGTACATTTGGGTACTTTTTAGTGACTTTCTACCCTCCTTGACATTACATTGGCTTTTTACCTCTTTGTCGACCTATTTTTGGCACACTTTCATTTTACTTTCTTTCCCTTAACTCCTTTTAACGTGGATATGACTTTTGACTTTGTGACTCTTAGTTTTCACCTTCTTCTTTTCCTTCCACTTTATTTTTCATTCTGTCTTTCAACACTTTTATATATTATCTATTTGCTTCTTTTACACAAAGTTACATCCCCTTCTACCTTTTCTTCTTCTTCTATCAACACAAAACTCTTTGCATATACTTTTTTCTTTCAGTTTCCTCTTTCATAGCCACCCTCAACTTATGGATTTTCCATTAGTTGAGGTTCACAATGTCCGATGTAGGACAAGGTGCCAAGATCAAGGTAGCTTTTGGCTTAGCCACCCTCAACATAGGTTTTTGGCCTAAGTCAAGGTGCACATGTCGAAGGAGGGACCGGGGACAAGATAATTATTTAAAGGAAGGTGAGTTAGGTGAATCAAAAGAAATGGTCTATTTAAGGCTCAAGTATTTGGATCAAAGGGAACATTGATTTCATTTGGTTGGATCATTTTAGGCTTAAGTGGACTATTTTGAACAAGGGCCTATGATCACTTCCCAACTTATAGCCTAGATCATCTTAGCAGGACCAACGGGGCAAGTTTTAGATTGGCACACACAGTCTGAACATTCAACTTGTCTCACACACTCTTCGCACATTGTTTCATTATCAGATTCTCAAATTACCCAAGTCAAGTTTTAGCTTAAGTCAAGAGGTCAACTCGGTTCCTTATCATCTAACATTGGGATCCAACACATTCAACTCATTAAGATTATCGATCAAGTACATTTCAACATTTTTGGACAGGGATCATTTTTTTCATTCTTTTAATGCCATCATGCTTTCATTCTTCTACTAACTCCTACACATACATTCCTAAACATGCCGGTTCAAAATAATTTAAAATAGTCACTTGGGGGAAAATAATGCATGCAAGAAAACCCCAAGAGAGGATTATGAGTTGGGTTACTTAAACTTCACCCTATCAATCACAATCCATTTACCCCACCCCCGAAAAACAGATTGCAATTGTCCCTAATGCACAAAAGTAAAGAATAAAGGATCAGGTGAAGCAAACTTGTGAAGCATAGCGCCGAAGACCTCTCAACAAGCAGGTGGGTCCGGTTTCCCGGACCCTGCTGGATCAACACTCAGGTTACCATCAGTAGTTCCCGCATCTACCATCTCAGCACCTTCAGTAGTGCTAACATCAAATCTCACCACATAATCAGTAGTGCTTACGTCAACTCTCACCGCACCTTAAGTAGTGCTCACACTGCTAGAAGCACCAACACCTACCTCCCTACCCCGCTGCTGGTGCGTCTCATCATCAACTGTGGATGCCCTCCGGACCGCCTTAAGCTCTTGGCGCTCCCTTTTGCGAGCTCTCCCAGCCTTAGTGTCATCAGAAGTCCGACTAGAGTGCGGGCGCTTCCCAGCTTGATGGGAAGAATCAGGCGGCGACATCTCATCTCCAAATAATGCATCCAACACCATATTATCAACCGGTGTCATGGGGGAAGACTCAGTCTCAATCCCTGGTGGAGCTAGGATGGCATCAAGATCAGCCCGAATACTAGATAACTGCGTCTGGAAAACATAAACATCAGTGGTAGGGGCTGGTCGCTCTAAGATGCACAACTCAAATGCATCAAGGCACTGCTGAATGGCTTGAACCTTACGCTCCATCATTTTCTCAATCCGCACCTCGGACACTTCTATTGATCTTTGCATCCATGGCTTCACATGCCAGAGCAGTGTGGCTATCTGGGCCTCCAACTTATGGACACGAACTAAGGGCACGACAATAGACCTTGAGGAAGGAGTGGGTCTGGAAGAGATAGGGGCCTAACTATCGGTCGGAGACGGGGAAGTCGGGGCATCCTCAATAGTGGCTGGAATGGGAGGGTCCTCACCTTGCATTTGCTTCACATCTTATACCATGTCTGCTCCTAGTGGTATCACCTCAACCTGCGGCTCTCTACGAGGTTCAGCTACATTGGCCTTATCCGGAATTAGGTCAATATCTAGAGTCTTGTCGCCTAATGCAACCTGTCACAGTGCCAAACCGGTACTCCAGCATCCTTGCGTAGCTGGAAAATGAGGCATGGGAAGGGTAAGGTGGTGGTGGCCTTGATGGCCCTCTCGTGTATCAACGCAATCACCATGCGAGTGAAGTCTACCTCCAACTCAGCAACTAAAGCTGCAACCATAACTACTTGGTCCCATGTAAGTACATTATCTGCCTGAGTAGGAGACACATGGTTCCGCACCAACAACCAGAAGAATTTAGCCACAAATGTCATGGTAGCCTTCTTGATACCCAAGCTCGAGGTGCAGACCCACTTGGCGCGCTATTCATCTGTAGCAAGATGAAAGGCTAACCAACGTAAAAGGGACTCTCACTGCTCGAAATTCCTTTGAAATGTCCCACTCCAAACAATGTCCATGCGATAGTCGAACTCGGCTGTTTTGATAGGCAGAGTGTGGCCTGGACTGTAGAGGAACCTGTGGAGAGTAGTCTCTTATATGTCGATTGAATACCAATTCCCTAATGTAGCTGTAAGTGAAGACTGGGCGGGGGGCTTGGCTCATCTATCGATTGATCCTCTGAGGGTGGCGGCATAGAACGGATAGAACTCCTTAACTATATCCTCACTGAAGGACCCTGGGCTTCGGGCCATCCATTCACACTTATGCCTCTACAAGAGCTAATGGATGTCGAGCGCGGTATGGAGGCTGCCTGTGAGAACCCGAGGCTCCTCAGTGACTAGTAGAGCCATCCTTTCCTTCTCAGTCAGCATGTGGGCATCCCTGTATTTATCGTACTGGTCGATCACACATCATCAAATTGGCTCCTCAGCAACTGGAGCAGGATCGGTGTTTGGAGACATTGGAATATAACCAGCACTATCAGCCTGAGAGGATGAGGCATTGACGCCATTAGAGCTGGAGTCAGATACGAAGCCATAGGCAGAGCGGAAGGTGGACTCTGACCCAGCCGATGAACCGATCGGTGTATCCCCCTCATCAGACTAGGGGGTAGTGACCACGTCCAGAAGCACCAACTGTGCTCTGTTCCTCATGGTGCGAGGAGCAACATAGGAGGTCCTAGTGGTGAGGGGATATACTCAGTGTCCCCCGTGTTCCCATCAATAATCATGTGTCGCGAAGGAGCGACATATTTTTATTTTCCCTTCGCGGCATATGTCGGAGCTTTATTGGGAGCCATGGTACCTGTGAAAGCATAATTAGTCCCAAAACAAGCCAATAACACAGCCAAAATTTTTTAGAACAAGGAACGAACCAAAACAATAGCTAAAACAAGAATTAACAGTAGCACTAGTGACCACCTTTGGTGGGTACCTACGATTCGTGTATGGAGCTACGACCCGTGGGTCCCCTTCCTAGGTCAGAATTCCTAGAAGTTGGGACTCTGATGTGAACCACGGATATGCAGAACGGTCCGTCGATGGAACGATGGACCGTAGTCCACCTCCGTGGTTCCACAGTTAGTGATTATTTCATGTGCAACAGACCCATGGACCCGACCTACAGTCTGTAGGTTGACCTATGGTCCGTCGATGGGGTCTCGTGGGTTAGGTTTTTGCCAGGTATCAAACATCCTCATTTTTTGTAGCCATTTTTGCAACAAATCAAACAATCAACCTAAGTCTAATCATGCATTTTAACACTATATATGGTAGTTTGTCATCCTTAGATTTCCGATTGCTCACAATTTTGAATTTTTTAACTTATCAAACTAGGAACCCTAAATCAAAACATTGATTTAGACCTTTTACTCTGATTCTGTTTGTTTTAAGAAACTACACACTCACATACCATCATACCAATGGTTATTCTAGCATATAATTCAACATTAAACTTTAAAATTAACAATCCTAACAACTCAAGGTCAAGTTCCAACTTCCGGACTTTATAATACAACAATGAACAATGAATTCAAAGTCAAGGTGAAGTCGTTTACCTTTCAAGAAAATGAAGTGTGTGAGTGTGTGATGCAATGAACTCCTTGAACCTTTTTCGAACCCTTTGACATTGAACCCAGACCTTGGAATTTTTGGGGAAATAGAGATGGAGGATTTGGAAGGGTGAAGAGTGATATGGGAATTAGGGGGAATGAATGGGGAGTGATCTATGGGATTTGGGAGTTAAATGGAGTGAATTTGGGAGAGGAATGGTTTAAAAACGGTTGGGAGAGAGATTTGCATGTGGAAATGAATTAAAAATGAGAGATTTTTATTTTATAAGGTGTCTGGGTAGGGCCATGCAAACCCTAGATTTTGGACCCATGAGACCACGTCTACGGGTCGTGGGTCGACCTACAGACCAAAGGTCATATTTGTAGGTCACTCTGACACTTAGAGTTTTGAAGGACTTACCTAGGGGTCTACGGACACCATTCACGGTCCATGGATGGTCCCATGGACCGCCGATGGGGTCTGTAGACCTCTGCATAGCCTATTTTCTGCAGATTCAATTATTCGTCACTGCACATGTACCAACGATGAGGTGTTTCTTTTTACATTTTCTGGACACTTTTTAGACACGGACCCTATTCTATATCTAGCCAACACTAATACAAAAGTAAAACACCTATCTAAAGAATTACAAAAATTAAAATAAAAGAATAAAATCCTATAACGAAAGAGAAACCTACAGTTGGCTAGATTGTACATCTTGGGTTGCCTCCCAAGTAGAGCTTTATTTCATGTCGCGGCACGCCGCAGGCCCCTTGATGACTCAGACTTCATCAAGGTAGTAGGCCTCAACCACTTCTTGCACACTCTCCTCTTTCCTCATGTAAACCTTTATCCTTTGCCCGTTCACCTTGAACCTTGTTCTCGATCTCGACCGCTCCATGTGGGAACACTTGAGTGACTATGAATGACCCGGTCCACTTGGGCTGGATCTTGTAAGGAATAAAGTGCAACCTTGAGTTGAATAGAAGTACCAGATCGCCCACAATTCACTAATTTCAATCTTTTGATCATGATACTTCTTCATCTTCTCCTTGTACAAAGCCGAACTTTCATAAGCTTTTAGGCGAAACTCATCAAGCTCATTCATGTCATTCACTCTTTGACTTGATGCGACGCCCCCATTGAAATTCAACTTCTTTAGCGCCCACATATCCTTATGCTCTAGCTCTACTGGCAAATGGCACGACTTCCCATGTACAAGATGGTAGAGGGACATACCTATGGGAGTCTTGAATGCAATGCAATAGGTCCATAGAGCATCGTCAAGCCTCCTTGACCAATAAGTTCTATTTGCATTCAGTCTTTGCAAGGATTTGCTTTATCTCTCTGTTGGACACTTCAACTTGCCCACTAGATTGCGGATGGCCAGGAGTGGATACATTGTGATGGAGTACATATTTCTCTAGCAACGTCTTGAACAATCTAATACAAAAGTGGGAACCTCCATCGCTGATAATTGCCCTAGGTGTACCAAATCTGGAGAAGATACTCTTTTTGAGGAATGCGGTGACACTTTACCTTCATTGTTTGAAAGCGCAATTGCTTCCACCCACTTCAACACAAAATCAACCTCAACAAGAATATACGTCATCCCATGTGAACTCACAAATAGACCCATAAAATCAAGGCCCCATATATCAAACAACTCAATCACCAATATCGGATTCATAGGAATCTCTTGTCTCTTTGAAATTCCTCCTTCTCTTTGGCAACAATCACAAGACTTGGTGAAATCACGAGCATCTAGGTGGATGGTAGGCTAGTAATACCTACACTGCAAGATTTTATGCACAGTTCGGATACCACTATGATGCCCACCAACAGGTGATGAATGAAACGCCTCTAGTATAGTCTCTCAACCTCGGGTACATAGCGATGAATAATCCCATCAGCACAAATACGGAACAAATAAGGCTCATCCCAAAAGAACTTCTCTACATCATGCATAAACATTATTTTCCTTCGGTGAAAAGACAAATCCTATGGAACCAGATCACTTGCCAAGTAGTTAGCAAAGTCTGGGAACCAAGGAATCAGATCATGAGAAGAAGCCAATACTTGTTCGTCTGGAAAAGCATCATTAATTTCAGCCCCATCTCCTAGCTTGATCATAACTTCTTCCTCTAATCTGAATAAGTGATCGGCAACTTTATTTTTTGTCCCCTTTCTATCTTTCACCTCAA
The DNA here is from genome assembly GCA_036250385.1 of Solanum microdontum. Taxonomy (NCBI): domain Eukaryota; kingdom Viridiplantae; phylum Streptophyta; class Magnoliopsida; order Solanales; family Solanaceae; genus Solanum; species Solanum microdontum. The sequence continues at coordinate 38,564 of JAJONQ010028250.1, read as the reverse complement.
AATCTAACTCTTGCAACAACAACAACAATCTAATCAACCTCGGTTTTCCATCCTTCTTAGCCATCAAATACCTCAATATAGAATGGTCAGTATGCACTATGACCTTAGTACCAAGTAAGTAGGATCGAAATTTCTCGAATGTGAAAACCACATCAAGGAGTTCCTGATTAGTCACTATATAGTTCTTTTGAGCTACATTTAGGCTTTGCTGGCATAGTAAATAGGATGAAGAATCTTCTCTCGCCTTTGTCCCAACACCACACCAAGCGTCACGCCACTCGCATCACACATCGCTTCAAACGGTTGCCCCCAATCTGGTGAAATAATGATAGGTGGGGAATATAGCTTTGCTTTCAACTCTCCAAATGCTCTAAGACAAGCATCAAAATCAAAGTTACACTTCTTTTTGAGAAATTTGCATACTGGGTGTGCAATTTTGGAGAAATTCTTGATAAACCACCTATAAAAGCCTGCATGCCGAAGAAAATTTCTAACACCATTAACAGAGATAGGTGGTGGAAGATTTTCTATTACCTTGATTTTAGCTCTATCAACCTCAATACCCTTCTATGAAATCTGATGACCTAGAACAATCCCCTCTCTCACTATGAAGTGGCACTTTTCCAATTGAGCATAAGATTGCACTCTTCACACCATTTCAGTACCTCGACCAAATGCATCAGACAACCATCAAACGAGTCACCTACCACAGAGAAATAATCCATAAATACCTCAACAGTGTCCTCCACCATATCTGAAAATATCGTCATCATGCAATGTTGGAAGGTCGCTGGAGCATTACACAATCCAAATGGAATCTGTTTGAAGGCGAAAGTCCCATAAGGGCAAGTGAAGGTGATCTTCTCTTGGTCTTCCGGAGTAATGGAAATATGATTGTAGCCCGAATAACTATCAAGGAAAGAATACCAACCCTTACCAGAAAGATGGTCCATCATTTGATCCATGAATGACATAGGGAAGTGGTTATTTTCTGTCCATGCATTCAATTTCGATAGTCCATGCATACTCTCCATCCCGTCACGGGCCGCATCGGAACAAGCTCATTTTTTGCAATAGGAACCACAATAATCCCACCTTTTTTGGGCACACACTGAACATGACAAACCCAACTACTATCTGCAATGGGATAAATGACTCCAACATACAACCACTTGATGATTTCCTTTTTCACTACCTTTTGCATAGGAAGATTTGGTCTCATTTGGTGCTCGATACTAGGCTTGTGGTCCATCATGAGATGGATTTTATGAGAACAAATGCCAGGAGAAATCCCAATAATGTTCGCAATAGTCTAACAAATAGCCCGCTTGAATCTCTTCAACACAGAAACCAATGCCTCAACCTGTACCACATTCAAATCTCCCGCAATGATGACCGGTAAAGTACCATCTCTCCCCAAGAATACATACCTCAAATGTGATGGTAAAGCCTTCAGCTCCAATTTCCTAGCCTCTTCAACAGACGGTTTTGCAGGTGGAGAGTTGTGATTCTTCATATCTAACTCCAATTTCTTTGGTTTGGAAAGGAATTCTAACCTATCAAGTGTGGCGGCCAGTTCATCATAGTCTTTGATACCGTCACCCTAAAAATTCATCATTACCGCTGCCAGTGCATCAACACCCAACCTCTCTTTCATAAACACATCAAAACCTTGCTCCACAATATGATTCACCACTGACACTAACTAGAGATCGATTTCCTGCTTCATGAACCTATAGATATTAAAAGTTACCTCTTCACTATTTAATTGGAACTTCATCTGGCCTTTCTCCATATCGACCAAGGCACACCCAGTAGCAAAGAATGGTCACCCTAGGATGATGGGAACCTCAAAATCAACCTCACAATCAAGTATCACAAAATCCACCGGAGAGATAAACAACTCCACTTTCACAAGTACATCTTGGAGAACGCCAATGGGCCTCTTCACAGTTCTATCGGCCATGAGAAATCACATGGCAATCAGTTTAGGAGCCTCAAAACCCAACTCCTTGTAAATAGACAATGGCATCATATTAATACTAGCAACCCAAATAACACAACGCCTTAGAAAAATGCAATAACCCGATGGTACATGGAATAGTGAAAGTACCAGGATCCTCCTTCTTCTGCACAAGTGACCTAGTAGCAATAACTCTACAATGTTGCAGCCAATCATCATCTTCTAAACTAACGGCCCTCTTCTTAGTCACCAAATCTTTCATGAACTTTGCATACCTAGGCATTTGTTCCAAGACTTCTATTAGCGAAACATTGATGGAAAGTTATTTTAACATAGTGATAAAACTGTGGTACATTTCATAAGTCCACAAATTGGACTCATTTAGAGCTTTATTTTAATAGAAATAGTGTCCTTGAATACTTGTTTTATCTTAATACCTGATTAAAATGTTGAAGTTTCAGGTATTTGATGTTTTAGTAGAAGCATGGACACTTAGGCGCAAAACGGAGCAAATAGGGCTGAAAAGAACAAGAAATGGAATCTTGCGGATCGCCGAGTTCAACTTGGTGAGTCATCGAAATGACATGAACCTCCTTTCGTTCCATTACGCGAAGCCTTGAATGAAGTGGATCAAAAGGCGAGGAAAGGAGCAGTCAGCAAGTCGCCGATCAATTCCGTGAAGCAGTACTGTACCACCCAATGATCCATAATGTGAGGATTCTAAACGCAAGACACTGAAGGCGATGAGCTGACCAAAAGGCGGATGGTCGAGTTCATCGGTGATCTCGACTAATGTCACCGAATAATCCTCTGCAGCACAACTGTGAAAACTATAAATACTTATTCGAATTGTAGTCTTAGTGGGGAACATTTTAGAGTAAAAATTATTACTAGTCTACAATATTTTTCTCTCAAATTTGGATAGGGTTTTGTGGAGACTTGAAGAAAGGAGTTCATCTTCGCCAAGTTGGAAGTGGGTCTTCTTTATTCTTCTTTCGTAGCTTAATTCAAGGTTTAATTTCCTATACCCAGTTGATTTCTTTATCATGTTAGGTATAATTTCTTATTTCTTGATGTGTGGCTAAAAATCTCCATTCTTGGGGTGTGATTTAGAAAATATGGGTTGATATTCTTATTGGGTCTTGCTTGCTGATAGGTTAGATGTATGTTAATGGTGATTTCACCTAGAGGTTGTGGTTTAATCTAAAGGGTTTGCAGTTGCAAATACAAAGCCACTCATGTGTTTTCGGCTTGCCCGAGAGGGAGGTCGCGAAACCAAAACCACTAGACTTATGGCCTAAGAAGTGGGTCAATGTAAGGTTCTGCCCGAGAGGATGAGCCCTAGTCCCATATCCTAACAGTCAGCTCGAGATAGTGAGTAGGGTAAGGTGTAGGCTGGTCTTCATGCAACAAATGGGTGTCAGAGAGGAACACATTTGAAATGGGGTAAGTTGCCTGAGAGGGAACTTATTCCATTTAAAACTTAGCCTAGTCACTATTGTCTTGCAAATTTCCTAGTGAAAGCATGTACCTAACGATTTATCTCAACTTGTATTGTGGTCACATCCCAAGAACCTTTCCACATACTTCATTTTCTTGTTTATTTTGCCATTTTATCACTTGTTACAAAACCCCCATTTGATATTTGACACTTTCGTGTCAACCCCTTTAATTTACTATGTATTTTATCGCAAATCTGTTTAGCTACGAGTAATTCAAATGAAATTCTAATTGGCTATTGATTCTCAAAACCGCTCCCTTAGAACACGACCCCAACCCTCGATTAGGTTACTATATTATCGACGATCGTAGACACTCATACCGTAGGCTACTATCGTTGGTCACGATAAGCATCAACATTCCTTCTTCATTCTTCTTTACCAACCTCTGTGGGAATGGAGGTGGAGGTCTAGGCATGGGAATAACTTTTTGGGTTATTTCTCCTTCCTTCTCTGTAGCATTCTTGGACTCTCCAGTAACCTCAATCTTATCATCATATTTTTCAACCACAATTTCAACCTCAGACGGCATAGGTGGATCAATGGTCTATTTACCCCCTCGAGTAGTGACTGCCATAAAATGCCCATAATTTTTTGGATTTTGGATGGTGTTGCTAGGAAGTGTGCCAGGCAGATGTGGGTTCACTGCAGCGGACAACTGATTTATCTATTACTCAAGTTACTTGATCGACACTACATGGGCATCAACTTTTTGACCAATTCCAGACAAATCGTTACGCATCTCCTTCACATTGTCCTTAGTTGTAGAGAACCTCTTCATCATCTTCTACATAATATCCTCAATTCGTGACATACTACCCCCAGCTTCCCTATTGTCAGATTCCTGATTTGCAGGAGGAACATAAGGCCCAGCCCTATCATTTATGTTGCCATAGTTATTCCGGTTGTAGTTGTTGTCGCGATTGTAGTTCCCATCCCGGACATACTGACTCTCTCGTTTGTAGTTTCTATAGTTCCGACCTTGGTTTCCTTTCCCTTGGCGCCAATTTTCCAAGTGGGAACCTTGGGCGTTGGCGTAGAAACCCCCCGTCTGATAATTCATTAAGTAAGCATCCTCCTCATAGTAGAATTCGTCAACTGGTGGTGGTAGAGTCCTAGTCAAGTAATTCACCGCATTTACCTTTTCTGCACCTTCACTGATATGCTTCAATACCAACCCAAGTTATTTCCTTATCTAAGCCATCTCTTGACGAATGTCATCAGCACATTGACTAGGTGCAGATTGAATTGCAAAAGTGCTTCTTCCAGTATCTGACTTTCGAGTGCTCCATGCTTTATTGTTTCGGGAAATCTTCTCCAGTTTCTCAGCGATCTCCTCAAAAGTGCACTGACCATATGATCCTCCAGCGATAGTATCATGCACAACTTTACCACTGTCATCCTGACCTCTATAGAAATTCTCCTTCAGTGACTCATCATCAATACGGTGATTCAGAACACTTCTTATGAATACAGTTAACCTATCCCACAAACTACTCACAAACTCTCTAGGTAGTGCCACGAAGTTGTTAATTTTATATATGTGGTTTAGCTTCTTGGACAACGGGAAGTACTTGGCCATGAACACCTTGTGCAATTGATCCCATGTATGATATCAAGTAGTAGGCAGTATGCTCCCCAAGGCAACCTCCTCCCACAAGCCTCTAGACGGGTCATTAAAGGCTAGACGGCTCGTGAAGGTTGGAGTGTGGGAAATGAGGGCTTGCCTAGCCATTTGTCTAGGTACCACAACTTCCTAGATGGCTCGTGTACCCCTAGACGACTCATGTGGGCCTCTATTTAGAGATTCACGTCAGCTGTAAGTCATGGGTAGTTGGGTCTTTTCCTATTATTTATATTGATACTATGTCATTTTACGCATTCCTAGGACCCTTATTTAAGTGATTTTAACTCCAATTTCAACCCCTTCAATGCATTTTCTTAAAATTCCAAAAGAAGTAGAGTCTTTCTCTCCTAAGGATATTTCTCTCTCTAAAAGTTTGAAGAAGAAGAAGATTCAAGCCTGGGTTCAAGGTCAAGCCTCCATTTCTTCAATTTCTTTTGGGCTTTGATAGCAAGGTATCATAGATTTCATCCTTGGATTCATTCCATTCACGGAGTTCCCAAATTCTCCTATTTTCAAAGTTAGAAATCCCAATTGAGTTAGGGTTTTCTTCAATGCCATGGGTTCTCTTCAATGCTAATTTAAATGATTAAATTATTATTTCTTATGCATGAATTGATGAAATACTATGATTTTATGATGATTTCCCATGAACCCATGGAAATCCCATGTTTTCCAATTATGGTGATATGATGTGGGTTTTGAATTATCAAAGAGGAGATTATGAAATTAAGCATGTCTTATGAAATTTATGTCAATTTTTTGAGGATACTTTAGGAGTGAAGCATCAATGATGATGATAGTTGATGTGTTGTTGAAAGGATTTCTCATAAACACATTAAAGCATGATTTGTTAAAGGACATTCTCACATAAAGGAGTGTTAGTGTTCAAAGGTTTTCTCAACTAATCTATGAATCAAATATTTTAAGAGCTATTATGAAAAGATCATTGATGGTGAAAGGTTTTCACAAACATGGTCTAACGAGTTATCCAATGATGTCCCTAGCTTTGATTGGTTACTTAATTGTACCTTTCCATGGATGATACTATGAATTAGCTTGGATTGGCAAGATGACGTGCTCTTCCATGGATAATGAGAACAAGTTAAGATTACTAACTACTTCGTGGGATTTATGTTTAGCATCGAGAGGATATTGATATGGAATCTCTCCTGTTAGTAGAGGTTGGGTTTCTAGAAGCAATCTCCTTATTCCTTACCTATGTGGCCCACTAGGATAATTTTCTAGATAGACATTATCTAGTGGATCCACAATAGCTAGAAGTTCATGGTCCTTCCATGGCAAGTAGGACAACCCTTTTCGGTGTGGGAGACATCGGATTCCAAAATGATAGCTCGCATGGTCTTATATGTCGGTTAAGGCTACTTCCCACAATTAAGCAAAGTTAGGATGAATCAAGGTTTCTTCGAAGAGGTATCGTAAGTATGTTTTATGATGACGTTCACCTACATTGATCATGGTTTCATTACTTATGGTTTCTAACTCTCAAGATGCATGTGTTTAGCTTGATCATTTCTTGCTCTTGGAAATGTCCCTCTTTATCATGTTTTAAATTTTTATATGCATGACTATCATACTTGGAACATATTTTTTACTAACCCATACTCTTGCCTTTATTTCCCCTAATGTAGGGTCCGATTGTCATCGTTCTCAGTTTCCAGGCTAGAGGTTAATTTGCAAGATTTCTGAGCTTTTGTGAGTCCTTATGCTTCGAAGATGAATTTTCATTGATTTCAGTTTCTTTACTACTTTCATTTTTTGACATGATGTATGCACTAGGCCCAATTTCATTTGATTGTACTAGATGGCTAATGAAACAAGTGTTTAGACTTCCGCATTACTTTTAAAAAACTTTTGGACTTGAAATGTTGTCTTTATATCTTGATATTATTTCTTATATTATGAATGCTAAGTGGCTTGTATGGGGCCTTTCGGGATCCTCTACACCATGTTACATCTATGGTGTACCCCTGGGTCGTGACAATCTCAAGATTCATCTTCACAATAATCTAATCAAGAGAAAACATTTAACAATATTATACAAAGTGTCGTTTGGGGGAGTGTCAACAACTCAATTCAAGCTTCAAGTTGAACTTTGACCAAATCCTAACTTAAAGGTCTAATTTTGAGATAATGGAACCCGCTAGAAGAAGGCGATACAATAACTGAAGATCCAAAGGAATACTTGAAGGGAGATATTCACGAAATCTAGAGCATATATGATTTTGTATTTTTCTTTTTTAGTTTTATCATTTCCGATGTAATAAAAAGATCCATAAATTGGAATATTGACGAGATATCACTTGACTCTCCAACCCATTTTCCATCTGTGCACCCACTCAAACTACACGTGACCTGATTCTTTTAAAACCTGAGCTATGTAGGCTGACCAAAGCTAGGGCTTTGTCACATTCATTTTCTTGATCTATTTTCTTTTATTTTTTAAATAAATAGTACGCCAAAAACCACGAACAATTGCTCACTTATTTAGTTGAAAACTCTTCATCATCCCTAGCAAAGACGGGCATCCCGTGAACACATAATTTTTTACCAAACCTAATGTTTTACACCATTTTTTATTACTTAAATATTTCTTTTAGATATACATTAAATATTTTATTTTTATCATATTTTATTAAGTTTATTTTAAAAGATTTGAAAACAAAAAAAAATAAATGACATTTACTGTAAGTTTTATTTTTTATAAGAAAGAAAAGAAACCTTTAAGAAAATTATATGATTTTATTTCCAATTTTTGTTTTTATAACTAAGTTAGAATTATCTTAAATATTTTTAGTTCTAGCCATTTAAATTTACTATAGTTTTATTAGTTCAAAATAGTTAACTGATATTTTTATATATATATTTTTATAAAAATAATAATAACTTGTAATGACCCTCCAAGTCAATTTTGCCTTAATGCCTTCTTTTCGTTATTTAGAGCGTTCCTATAGTGACCCCAAGTCATTTATGACTTGTTGGCACCTTATTGTTCAGTTGCCTGGTTGTTCGTTTGGGTAGTATGTTCGTTCCCTAGTTTTGGAGCTTTGGAAACTTCAATAGTTGACTTCAGTCAAAACATTAGGTAAACAACCTTCGAATGGAATTTTGATAGTTCCATTAGCTCCGAAATAGTCGGTTCGAATCGCGAGGATTTCGGCACGAGCTTCTGCAAATAGGCATTTTAGCTTTTAAGCTTGAGCTTGGTCAACATTCTTGGGAAATGTGCTCGTATTGAAATTTTGACAGTGTTGTTAGCTCCATAACATTGAGTTTGGTTTATAAGACCTTTAGTTCGGGTCCTAAGGCTTCCGTTGTATGTTTGAGCACTTATATGAGATGTTGGAAAGCTTAAAGGCCTAGTGTTGACTTTGGTCAACATTCAGAGAATCAGTTGTCGTATGAGAATTCCGTCAGCGCCATTAGTCCGGAATGTTGAATTTGGTTTAGTAGGACCTTTCGTTTGAGTCTTGATATCTTCATCTTTTATTTTTGGGTGTTTAGGCGAAAAGTTGAGTTTTAGGCTTAATGGGTCCCGAGGAGGTATTTCTTACATAGAATTCTCTTTACGAAAATCTGACAAGACCATTGAGTCTGGAATGTCGAAATTTGTGGGGTAGCATATCTGGTTTATTTTTATCGGGTCCCGAATGAATCTTGAGTGTCCGTTTGGAGACTTTGAAAAAAATATGATATTTGGCACAGATTTTTAGCGAATGGAAGTCCTTTTAGCAACCAGATTTGCCATTATTTCAAGCAAAAAATCAGCATTAATCCATCATTTTTTAAATGTAATTTCTCTCTCATTTTATTTCCATTTTTGGTGATTCAAAGGTTGGGTTGCTCAAAATTGTGTGGCTACCTATTAGAGAGCACGCGGACTATCGAGGGACCTCCATTTGAGGTGCTTTTCAAGTATTAGTTGTTGTCCTCTCTCCTTTTATAGCTTTAATGATGGTTTAAAAGCATGAGTTGATTACGGGCAGTTTCGAGCCCCAAATTGTTTTCCATTTTGGCACACAAGATTGGGGAGCTAAAATGAACCTTTTCAAGGAGTCAATTTTGGGATTCTTGGTGTGGGTCCCACGATTCTGTTTTAGACTCAATTTTTAGTTCGTCTCTGAGAAATGCAATTTTGGTGTCAAAATGGTCGTATTGACGTTATTATTCTATTGTTGATAGCGTGGCAGTGTTCCAAGGCTGTAGGGAAAGGGAAAGCTCTAGCAACGTGATTTACAGCGCGCACAGTCAGCCTACAATTATGCTATGACTTCCCTCTGCTTAGTCTAAGCATGATTAATTAATTGAATGTTGATTTTCAAGAATTTGAGGTTGAATTGGTGGTTAATCATTTTAAACTCACAGAATCCATGTCGTAGGCTTCTTTTCAGGTGTTCAGGGTGGTTGAAGCATGATGATTGTATTTGTTGATCATCCTCACCTTATGGTGTGCCTTATTTGTGATTTGTGAATATGGTTGGAGCACTTTTAGCCTTAGTCTACGTTTAGGCTAGTAATTGCCATAGACTTGCGTCCTTTTTGAGACGTTAGGCCTTGTATTCTCCCTAATGTCGCTACAGACGACTTCGCTCCCTGTAGACTGATGTAGCAAATCGGAGTCTAATAATTTAGGCCTTAGCTAGGCATTAACATTGCTCTTGGAACCATATGTCCATAAATCCCCTATTTCCAGTTGATCTAGTGTCTCTTATTCTTGGTGTGGAAGTTACTTGTCAATTCTGGTTGGATATGGTTCGGGTTGGAGTGATTTGTTAATGACACTCGTATTAGGGGTACTCCATCCAATGCTTAGTTGGCCACTGATCCCATTTCTAGCCAATACACCTCTATTCCTGGTTCAAGTCCCCCAATTCATTCAACCAGGCGTGGTTCAAGTCCTCGCCTTGGTATTATAGCTTTGGTTCAAGTCATGGCTTTCTTAAGGCGTGGTTCAAGTCCACCACCATTTGTAGTCTTGGTTCAAGTCCAACGCTCTTACAGCTTGGTTCAAGTCCATAACTATTCTCATCTCGGTTCAAGTTTTTCACCATATCTATACATGGTTCTAGTCCAGGATTACCCTTAGCAATGGTTCAAGTCCTTGGTTACTCCATCAAGTCTTTGATTCTCCATCTTCAATTCTATTCAAGTCCTTAACCGCTAACAGTTCTAGATGAGCTTCAAACATTTGGATTGGTTCGGTTCGAGTCCGTGAAAAGTTGTGGATATCTTGGAAACTTCATCAGATCCTCTTATTTCATTCTAAACTTTTCATCTTACCTATCGGGCATATGGGAGTCTGCTCGGGTTTTACTTTTAGCTTGCGCACGAGTGTACGCATCGGGTTTATGGGAGCCTTGTCACATTTAGTTAATTATTATCTTTTTCTTTGTGTGTTAGTACACTCATGTGCATAAGTGTTTGATATCACGTTCCTGTTTTTGGTAGTTTTTTAGATTCTTGCATTTCATATTACTTTTTTTTCTTGCTCAGTCGGCCTATGAGTCCTACTGGGTACCTATTGTGTTGGTACTCATACTAGACTCTGCATCTATTTTCGTGATGTAGGTCCCAGCACTAGCTACCAGCGTTGACATCGATCCTGCAATAGTTTGATCCAAAGACGGGGGTAAGCACTGGTGTTTTATGATATGACAGTCTCCATCTATATATATTGACTTGTCTTTTTTCTTTTTGAGACAATGTTTTTTCTGTTGTCCACTTTTGGGACTTGTACTCATTTTGTTAGTAGCTTTGTACATGTGACTTCTAGGTTTTGCAAGGGATCTCTTATTTGTATATATATTTTGGCTTGCTTCCGCTTCTTCATCTATGAAGCCTGTTATTTATGTTATTGTATTAGTTAGAGTTTAGTTTTCTGCCCTCAATTCCATTACTTGTAGTGTCGGGATATGGGTTGGTTACCCACTGGTGGATTATAGTAGGTGCCATCATGACTGGAGGAATCGGGTCGTGGCATAACAAATCTTAAAACTACCCAACTACACTTACACTACCCCTACTTCCTTCCTACATCTCTACCCACTCTCCCTTACCCCTTAGATATCACTACCTAGATCAGCAAAAGAGAAAGAAAAGAAATAGGGGGAAACATGTATGGAAAAGGAAAAATAAATGATCAGCAAACGATACTCCCTCACAACACACCATCAACCTATATACTACCAAAACATACAATACAACTTCATGAAAAAAAAACAACCTCACATTATTTCTTTCTATTGACACAGCAAGAAAATAACACCACATACTCACATACCTACACACACAAAAAAAATAAACAGAAGAAAAAAACAAAAGACAAAAGAAAAACACAACACGATAAAAGTTGAGTTCAAGGTTTTCTTTCATTGTTGTAATTCCTGGTTCCTATTGTGGTGTTTTCTTTGTGAATTAATTTTCACAAAGGTAAAACTTGATTTTCATTGGATGATTTGAATTCGCAATTATAGAAGACACGATTCTAATGTTATAAAGTTGTTTAAATTATATGTGCCTAACTTTGATGTTATAATAATTAAATGAGTTGAGATTTTTATGTGTTAAATATTAGAATAAATTTGGTATAGCACGTATTATTTCTTGCACACATAAATGTCGAATTAAAACTTCTTTTGGTTATTGGTTTCCGAATGTCTCTATTGTTAATTCTTTTATATTACACGTTTGGATTCTTGTATAGCTTTAGCATCATTGACTTATTGTATGGGAGAAGTTCTATTTACAAGGATTGTTTTTATGAGTTTTTCATTTTAGGTGTTTGTCAATTTGTTAGCGGGTCAAGTGTGCTAAATGAGACAACATTGTTTAAGGTTTCATTGAACTTGATATTCTAGTGATAAAACTAGTGCTTTAAGGTTCGAAATCTTTGAAGATTAATGTGGATGTCTTGAAAAATATATTTGATAAAAAACATAGTTGGTCATTACTGATTAATAATTAAATGATGTTTTATATTATAATAATAGAGAAAGTTTATAATCCTCTTTTTAAGAATTAAGGATATACACAAATGTGGCATCTGAAAAGTTTTTAACTTAGTATTGTTTTTTTAAAATATTTTTGCATGAATGACAATAATAATAACATGGAAACATTAGGATCTAAAGAACTTTAAACTAATTTTCATTTGAAAATATAAACAAATTATTAATTTGTGGTAAGATTGGAAAGCGTCACTACCAATACGCCACACACTAATAAATTAAGACAATTTTATATAAGTTCAAAGTAAATCAAAGAAGATGGGGACTGTCTTATTCTTATTTAAGCTAATAAATATGATATATCCAAAATTATCTTTATCCATATAAAAGTCAATAAAGAAACCGTGCTAGAACCACTAGCCTTGAGGGGTGCCTTACCCCTTACCCTCTGTCAATCAAATTCCTTACCTAGACTCCCAGTTCGCAGACCAATAAAATAAAGTGTCAACTTCCTTTTTGTTACGGATCAAAATAAGGTGACTTGGAACATCAAAACTCAATTCCAAGTTGTGACTCTATACAATAAACAATCCCTTCTTGACAGGTCACTTTAATTGGAAAAAACTCTTATTTCAAAACTATCATTTTGATAAATAGGGTCGTGAAAGAAACTATGTCTCATTCGAGACAAGGTGATGAGAAGGGAAGCCAAGGAAGCTGTCATTGATTCTGATGGTGTCTTATGGATTGGAGGCATATTTTTTGTGCCCAAGGGGGGGCAAGTTGAATAGGCTGATTCTTGAAGATGCCCACTTGTTCAAGATATTCTATCCATCCGGGTGCGACGAAGATGTATCCTGATCTAAGCCAACACTATTGGTGGTGTGATATGAAGAGGGATATTGCAGATTTATTTTTCGAGGTGTTTCACTTGTCAACAAGTCATGTGTGAGCACCAGTGGCATAGAGGTATGTCTTAGAGGATGTCTATTCCTACCTGGAAGTGGGAGCGGATCACTATTGACTTTGTTGTGGGACTACCTACCACCGTGGGTGCATATGACTCTATTTGAGTGGTAGTTGACAGGTTGAACAAGTTCACCCATTTCATCCTAATTCTGATGAAGTGTACGGTGGAGAAGTTCACCGAGCTTTATATTATTTAGATGGTGTTATTGTATGGAGCCCTAGTTTCTATTGCCTCTGATTGAGGTTCATTGTTCACTTCCCACTTCTTGAAGGTATTGCATCATCGTTTTGGTACTCAGTTAGATATGAGTATAATCTTCCACCCTAAGAAGGTTGGTCAGTCCTACTGGAAAATTTTAGTGTTGGAGGACATGCTTCGAGCTTGGGTGATGGATTTTTCTTCTAGAGGGGATTAACAATTCCCCTTAGCGGAGTTTGCCTACAACAAAACTTATCATTCTAGTATTAAGAATGCCCCTTTTGAGGTGTTGTATGAAAAACGGTGTAGATCTCTTATCAAATTGTTTGATTCAGCTAAGATTGATTCATTTGATACATACTTGCTTAGAGATACTATGGAGCAGTTTTGAATAATCCATGGAAGACTGTTGACAGCCCAGATATTATAGAAGAGTTATGCATATTTCAGAATTTGAGCCCTAATTTCCATAAAGGGTGATCATGTTTGACTCTGAGTATCACTCATGAAGGGTGTGATGAGGTTCGAAAAGAAGGGAAAGCTTAGCCCTAGATTCATTCAACTCTTTGAGATTTCGATTCGTGTGGTAGAGGTCTCCTATGTGTTGGCCTTGCCACCTAGCTTGTCAGTTTTGATCCCGTGTTTCATGTTTCTTTACTTCGGAATGACATGTCGGATGAGTCTCATGGACTTACCTTTGATCCAATTGAGTTGGGTCCAAATTTATCTTTTGAGGAGGAGCCTATAAATACTTTGGATAGGCAGGTCCGGAAACATAGGACCAAAGAGATTTCTTCAGTAAAAATGTAGTGAAAGCATCATTCAGTTGGTGAGGCGACTTAAGAGTCAGAGTCAGATAAGTGTAACATATATCTTCAGGTTTTCAAAGCCCCAAGTACTTTCTTTGTCTTATGTTCGAGGATGAACATGGTTTTAGTGGTCGATAATGTAATCACTCGGTTTGTTTTTTTTTTTCCATGGAAATTACCATTTCCCTCTTGATGTCAACCTCGAGTGGTTTTTGATTGTGTTTGAAATTTTGGTTATAAACTTCGAGTTAAAAGTTGAGAATTTGTAAGTTTTGAGTTTGAAAGGCTAAGTTGTTAAGAAAGTGGGTTTTTGTATCTTTTTGATGTTTTGAGTTTTGGAATGAGTAACAATTCTTAACTCTAAATCTTCAATTAGTTTGGGAGTACTTCATGAACTTGAGTTTTGAAGTAAAAGTGTTTTTTGAACTGATTTTTAATTCCATTTTTTGAAATGATTTTCCCTAATGAGTTCCTAACGCCTTGAGTAATGATTTCAAGTATTGTTTTTCCGGATTCAAATCTCCATTTTGATATTTGTGTTGTATTGAATGACCTTTCTTTAAAGGGGATTGATGTGGGTATTGTTATTTCCAAAAAATTACTGGGAATAGTTACTTATTATAATAGATTGTGTGGCTTTGGAAGTTGGTTAGAAAGGGAAGAATCAACTATTGGGATAATTTTTGATTGATTTAAGGCAAGTGGCTTCCTGAACTATGCATTCCTTTTTAGTTTGTATGCTTCATTCATTGCTTGTGTGTTGGGAGTAATGGGGATGAGGTTAAGGGTTAAATTATCCACTTAGTACATCTAAATTAATAAATGGGATTGACATGAAAAAGTCTATGTGTGGAACATTATGATGTGAATTGCCTTAATGTAACCCTTATTGATTTGTTGACGAAATTCTTGAAAGCATGAATGTGGACTCGAAATGTGCAAATTGTTGTCTCTTCTATGTGCTATGATATTGCTTGTGTGCTTTGATCGTTGAACACCATGATGAGACATGTGTTAAGTTATTATGCCGAGGTATTTTTCGGCCGGTGTTATTATGCCAAGGTATTTTTCGGCGAGTGTTATTATGCCGAGGTCTTTGTCAGCAAGTGTTATTATGCCATGGTCTTTGACGCTAGTGTTATTATGCTGACGTCTTTGCCAGCAAGTGTTAATATACCGAGGTATTTTTCTGTGAATGTTATTATGTTGAGGTCTTTGCCTTAGAGTGTTGTTGTGATGAGGTATTTCCCGGTGAATGTTAAAGCCATTGGGAAATGGTTTCGGTTAGTTATGATCATTGTGACTTGATACTCTTGATGCCTATGCGTTATTTACTTGTGAATTATGATTGATATACTTGTTATGTGTTACTGAACAATTTGTCATTGATATTGATTTATTTAATTTGTTAATTATTGAACTGTGAATTTTGGGCTTGTGATTCGTGTATTATAGAATTGCTAGGTTGGGCTGATTTCTGTGCAGGTTATAGTTTGAGAAGCTCCGGTTGGAGTGTAGGGTATTCATATTCTAGCTAGTTGCTTTGTTAGTAGGTTGCTTGCTGGGTACCGTGTAGTTCGTACTCACCTTTGCTTCTACACTTGTGTAGATGCCTAGCCCAAGCCCGCGTGATCTCGTTCTCCTTATTTAGATCCCGAGGCTCGTCAAAACTTGAATATGTAGTTGCTTTTCATTCGACGGACCCTATTTTTCCTTTCCTTAAATTTTGTTTTATTTGAGAAAAAAACCATGAGACTTGTATTTATTTCTTAGTTCTTCACTTATGTATTTAGTGGCTTGTACACGTGACCACCATATTTTGGCGATTTTAATAGAAGAATAAGTTTTCCGCTTTATCTTGTTTTGGTTTTTACTGTTTTCCATTTTTCGCTCATTTTCGTTGGGTTGAGCTGACTTGTCTTTTTTTGAAAAGACAAGTGTCATCACGTCCATTTTTGGGTCGTGACACAATACTGGATAAATCTACCCAAATATCCTCCTTAGACACGACGTGTCCGTAAAATACCACATAATCAAGCCAAGACTCACACTTTGACAACATGGTGTAAAGCTTCACTTCCGTCAAATGTCGATTATTATTTATATCAGTCTTGGAGTACACCTAAGACGCCGTCATTGAACACCATCACAGAGGAATCCAGCTAAAGTCGAAACACCCCGTCCATCAACTTCATGAACGTTGCAGTGGCATTAGTCGAACCCAAAGCAATCACAAGAAACTCATAGTGCTCATAACAAGTCCTAAAAACTTTCTTAGGGATATCTGATGCCCTAATCTTCTACTGAAGATAATAGAACCAAAGACCAATCTTAGAAAATAGAGATTCACCTTGAAGCTTATTAAACAAATCATCGATACGAGAAAGAGGATATTTGTTCTTCACTGTCACATTGTTCAACTGTTGATAATCAATAACATCTCCATGGATCCATCGTTCTTCCTCAAAAACAACACATGAACACCCCATTGGGGAATACTAGGGCTAATAAACCCCCTACTCAACAAATCCGGCAACTGATCTTTTATTACATTCAACTGAGCTGGATCCATAATATAAGGAGCAATAGAGATGGGCTTTCTGTCTAGCTCTAAGTCAATGGCTAATTCAATATCCCTATCCAGAAGAACACCTTGAATAATAGTAGGAAACACACCCGAAAACTCCCAAATACAAATACATAATCCATGGGAGATAGCTCAACACTAGTATCCCGAATGAAACCTAAAAAGGACAAACGCCCTTTATCAACCAATCTACGAGATCAAATGAAGGAGATAACTTTGATTGGGGAAGAACCACTACCACCCATCCACTCAACTCTCGAGACAACTGATGCTTATCGTGACCAACGACACTATCCTACGATATGAGTGTCTACGATCATCGATAATATAGTAACCCAACCGAGGGTTGGGGTCGTGTCCCAAAGGAACGGTTTTTGAGAATTAATAACCAATTAGAATTTCATTCAAGTTAGTCATAGTTAAAGACGTTTCCGATAATAGACATCGTAAATTAAAGGGGGTGACACGAAAGTGTCAAACATCAAATGGGGGTTTTGTAACAAGTGCTAAAACGGCAAAATAAACAAGAAAATCAAGTATGGGGAAAGGTTCTTGGGATGTGACTGGAATACAATTTGAGATAAATTGTTGGGTACATGATTTCAATAGGAAAGTTGCAAGATAATAGTGACTAGGCTAAGCTTTACATGGAAATAAGTTCCCTCTTGGGCAACATACCCCGTTTCAAATGCGTTCCTCTCTGACACACATTTGCTGCATGAAGACCAGCCTACGCCTTACCCCACTCACTCTCTCGAGCTGAGTGTTAGGATATGGGACTAGGGCTCACCCTATCGGGCTGAACATCATGTCGACCTACTCCTTAGGCCATCAGTCTAGTGGTTTTGGTTTCGCGACCTCCCTCTCGGGGAAGCCAAAAACACATGGGTGGCTTTGTATTTGCAACTACAAACCCTTTAGATTAAACACAACCACTAGGTGAAATCACCATTTGCATACATCTAACCTATCAGCAAGCAAGACCCAACAAGAATATCAACCCATATTTGCTAAATCACACCCCAAGAATAGGGGTTTTTAGCCACACATTAAGAAATAAGAAATTATACCTAATATGAGAATGAAATAAACTAGGTATAAAAAATTAAACTTTGAATTAAGAAAAGGGAAGTGAATATAGAAGACCCACTTCCAACTTAAGGAAGAAGAACTCCTTTCTTCAAGTCTCCACAAAACCCTCTCCAAACTTGAGAGAAAATATTAGCTAGAATATGTTCTAAAGTGAAAATATAATAATAATTGTTCCACACTCCCCTCTCCCTAAGTCTACAACTCTAAATAGTATTTATAGCTTTCACAGATTGTGTTGCGGAAGATTGTTCGGCGACAGTAGTCGAAATCGCCGATGAACTCGGCGATCCGCCCTTTGGTCAGCTCATCGCCTTCAGTGTCTTGCATTTAGCATCCTTGCACTCTGGATCATTGGGCGGTGCAGTACTACTTCGCGGAACTGATTGGCGACCCGCCGACTGCTCCTTTCCTCACCTTTTGATCCACATCCTTCAAGGGTTTGCGTACTGGAACGAAGGACGGCTTATATCGTTTCGGTGACTCGCCATGTTAAACTCGGTGATCCGCAGGATTCCATTTCTTGTTCTTTTCAGCCCTATTTGATCCGTTTTGCGCCTAAGTGTCCATGCTTCTACTAAAACTTCAGATACCTGAAACTTCAGCATTTTAATTAGGTATTGAGGTAAAACAAGCATTCAAGGACACTATTTCCATTAAAACAAAGCCCTAAATGAGTCCAATTTGTGAACTCATCAACACCTTGCATCGCTAAAGTTACAATCTTAGCATATAAATCGAGAATAGCACGTTGCGGAGAAAGTCAATCCATATCCTCACCACTAATAAAAAGTGTTTGTCCTCAAATGCAAGTAATAAAATATCTAGAAAGGGCAGATAAAGAAAAACAGAGAGGGAGGTAAAGAGGGGATCCTGCTTAAGCAGTCGCTCCATCTGTCTGGGCATCAGTACCCGGTGTGTTATCATTCTAACCCTTTTGCTCTTTCTCTTTTTGCTCTCCTTCAGCCTCTATAGCAATATTAGCCTCCACCATATTATCTATTTCATGAGCTGCTTTAAAGGCATGTATTGCGTTGATGAACCCTCGGGTCCATGAAGGGACATTAGGGTCAATTGGCACCCTCTTCCTCGAACTAGCTATCTTGTTCTCGCTCTTTACATTTCTTCTGAACTTTTGAACTTTTATGTGTCTCGGTGACATGTTTCTTCCTGCAACTTTTGATTTGGCCATGTTTGCAAAGTCTTGAGATAACATTATAATATATTTGACAACCAAAACAAAGCGATACTATTGCATGAAAATTTGTCAGTCCAGTTGGTGGGTCGCCGAGTACATTCGATGAACAATGGGTTATCCACCGAAGGTCACTGTGCAGAAGCGAATAGGGGTGCAGACAAAAGGCAACGAAAAAGAATTTCGGCGAGTTGCCGAGTGCTTTTGGCGACCTCGTGCTTCTAGTCGAAAGTTACAAACGCCAAAAAAAAATGAAGCATGATAATAAGGGCGAGATAACGCAGTTTGACGAAGCGCGAAGTGTCTCGGCGAGCTCATCATAGCTCACCGATTTATCCAACGTGCCTACTTTTGACCCAACTTCTCGAAATCAGCCCCGCATCCCCCAAAAATAAAGTTTAAGCTCACGTAGCAAAAATTAGACCAGGACCTATAACATACGAACACCACCCATCACTCCTTAACTCAACTGGATGCATTAGAGAACAAGATTTTGGCAACCTAAGCAAGATTATCGAATAACAATTAACAATTAACCGATTTTTATCCAATAAGGGAGGTTCAACTGAGTTCAACAATACCAAAGAGTTTGCAAATAAGTACAATGTTGACAAAAATTATAGGGATCAGGAAGCTAACCTTTTGTACTGATTAAGAAGTTACTGCGGTGCTAGGAGGTAATGCAATTCAAATCTGCGCACAAATTTGTGAATGAAAATACTTCAAGAGTGCAAGGAAATTAAGACTAAATTGCAAGTGTAAGTTTGGTAGGTTTAAAAAATGAGAGAAAATGAACTAACCAGAATATTTACACCTATGGCCTACAAAAACCGTCCAGTTTCTGCCCATTCGGCGATGTACATTAGGTATGCTCATTCACTCGGCGAAGCGTCAAGTATCTACTCTCTTCACCAAATGTAACATGACTCGCAACTCATGTGAGGATCTCAACGGCGGTCTTTATTGCAATCGTCGATATGGTTACGATTCGCCATTAATTTTCTACTAAACACCAAGTTTTACAGAATCCTAGCTAACATTGCCTTGAGTCACCCGACGGAAAGAGTCGTGCTCGCCGATATCATCGACGATCTGCCAACTGGACTTGTTGTTTGCCTCCATACATTATTTCATTCTCCTTCCTTGTTTTAACCTGTACAAACTACACACCATTATTTTCTCAAAGTAATAAAGTGTTTTGGGTTGCCTTCCAAACAACGCCTTAGTTAACGTCGTGGCACGTCGTTAGTCCACCTTCAACTCTCACCCTTGGGGTTAGCGATAGTTTCACTACGCAAGCCTCCTTGTTGTCTCGGATTTAGCTGAGACTAGATGTGACACATTTGGGTCTCTACCTACTTGATTGAAACAAAATGGGAGGTAACAGTTTGGCTGAGGGTGGAAACATCCTCTTTCATACCTTTCAGCAGTTTGTCTGACCCTTCAACTATGTTGAGGATGCGCGTGGCTTTCGTAGGGAGTCACATATATGTCTTTCTCCCCATCTTTCCAACTAGGATTTCGTTCTCTCCATTCTTGATCCTTCCATCCTTCATCTCTAGCCCAACCTTGATTTCCACCCTACCTTGGGTAATTTGATCGATAACCACCACCTTGGTTGGCTAGGAAGTTTACCTCTTCATTATACAAGGCGTCGAAACTTGCCTCCTCAGGATTTGCACACCCGACCCCCACAGCATTGACACCATGGGTACCAGCCCCCATGACATTTTTGGATAGAATATCAAGTTGTGTTATGATCTTGTCCATATTTTCATCTCTCTCATTGTCTTTTTTAACCTGCTCCTTAGATAGCTGAAATGTGACCGGTGAGACTTGATCTTCGCGGTTGTATCACGCCCTATTGATGGTTGTCATACCATTAAGGAATTGAGCTGCCGGTATGTATGGTTGCTGCAATAAGTCTCCAGGTG
Source organism: Solanum microdontum (assembly GCA_036250385.1). NCBI lineage: Eukaryota > Viridiplantae > Streptophyta > Magnoliopsida > Solanales > Solanaceae > Solanum > Solanum microdontum. Next base: position 17,728 of record JAJONQ010028250.1, on the reverse strand, counting down.
AGAGTTTATCAGCCACACCCTTGTTTACCTAGTCTAGACTCTGGTAGAAGTATTGAAGGAGCACATCGTCAGGAAGACCATGTCTTGGGAATTATTGCACCAGCTTTTTAAATCTGAGGCAGGTTTCGTGCAAAGGTTCGCCATTCAGACGCTTAAAGCTTTGGATGCTATCCCGAATAGTCATCATCTTCGAAGTAGGGAAAAATCGCACATTGAATGCATTCACCAACTCCTCCCACAAAGTGATTAAGTTACGTGGCAACTCGGCTAACCACTTGCACGCCTTACCCATTAATGAGAAAGGAAATAACCTCAATCAAACTAATTCCTGAGAAATGTTTTTGAATGAGAATGGTCCACCCACGTCTACGAATTTTCGAAGATGCTCGTGTGGGTCCTCATGAGCTAATTCGTTGTAAAGCACCTTTAGTTGAGAAGTTGCAACATGGTGCTTGTTGTGTGGAATACTGTGTTTCCCTCTGTTTGGGGCAGACGAATAGCTCCAACACCTCCCATGAGATGTGGATCATTGAGATTGGGTTCTTGGACATCATGGAGATTTTTGATGTCATCTTGATAGCCCACCTGGCTCCCGTTACTACCGTTGACACTCAAGCTTTCTGCAATGTTTCCACAATAACAAAAACACAACTAAAAGTTAAGTTAGTAAACTACGGATAAGAATAACAATTCTATTAAACTAAAAATTCTCAAATTACACCACTCCGCAGCAGCAGTGCCATTTTGATGCTTATCGTGACCAACGACACTATCCTACGATATGAGTGTATACGATCATCAATAATATTGTAACCCAACCGAGGGTTGGGGTCGTGTCCCAAGGGAGCGGTTTTTGAGAATTAATAACCAATTAGAATTTCATTCAAGTTAGTTGTAGTTAAAGACGTTTGCGGTAAAAGACATAGTATATTAAAGGGGGTGACACATAAGTGTCAAATATCAAATGGGGGTTTTGTAACAAGTGCTAAAACAGCAAAATAAATAAGAAAATCAAGTATGGGGAAAGGTTCTTGGGATGTTACCGCAATACCAGTTGAGATAAATTCTTGAGTACATGCTTTCAATAGGAAATTTTCAAGATAATAGTGACTAGACTAAGCTTTAAATGGAACTAAGTTCCCTCTCGGGCAACTTACCCCGTTTCAAATCCGTTCCTCTTGGACACCCATTTGCCGCATGAAAACCATCCTACGCCTTACCTCACTCACTCTCTCGAGTTGAATGTTAGGATATGGGACTAGGGCTCATCCTCTTGGGCTGAACCTCATGTCGACCCACTCCTTAGGCGATCAGTCTAGTGGTTTTGGTTTCGCGACCTCCTTCTCGGGCAAACCGAAAACACATGGATGGATTTGTATTTGCAACTACAAACCCTTTAGATTAAACCACAACCACAAGGTGAAATCACCATTTACATACATCTAAGCAATCAGCAAGCAAGACCCAACAAGAATATCAACCCATATTTGCTAAATAACACCCCAAGAATGGGGTTTTTAGCCACTTATCAAGAAATAAGAAATTATACCTAATATGATAATGAAATCAACTGGGTATAAGATATTAAACCTTGAATTAAGAAAAGGGAAGTGAATTGAGAAGACCCACTTGCAACTTGGGGAAGAAGAACTCATTTCTTCAAGTCTCCACAAAACCCTCTCTAAACTTGAGATAAAATATTAGCTACAATATGTTCTAAAATGAAAATAATAATAATAATTGTTCCACACTCCCCTCTCCCCTAAGACTACAACTTTAAATAGTATTTATAGTTTTCACAGATTGGCTGCGGAGGATTGTTCGGCGACACTCGTCGAGATTGCCGATGAACTCGGCGATTCACCCTTTGGTCAGCTCATCGCCTTCAATGTCTCGCCTTTAGCATCCTTGCATTCCAGATCATTGGGCGGTACAGTACTACTTCACGAAACTGATCGGCAACCCGCCGACTGCTCTTTTCTTCGCCTTTTGATCCACTTCTTTCAAGGCTTTGGTACTGGAACGAAGGGCGTCTTATGTCGTTTTGGTGACTCGCCATGTTAAACTCGGTGATCCGCAGGATTCCATTTCTTGTTCTTTTCAGCCCTATTTGATCCATTTTGCGCCTAAGTGTTCATGCTTCTACTAAAACTTCAGATACCTAAAACTTCAGCATTTTAATCAGGTATTGAGGTAAAACAAGCATTCAAGGACACTATTTCCATTAAAACAAAGCCCTAAATGAGTCCAATTTGTGAACTCATCAACACCTTGCATCGCTAAAGTTACAATCTTAGAATAAAAATTGAGAATAGCACGTTGCAGAGAAAGTCAATCCATATCCCATTATAATGTCAAAGTTGACCATTCCCAAAATGATCAATCCCACCCAAGTATCATACCCGGCCAAAGAAACAAGTTAGGATAGATACACTCGATCCACCACTAAGGATTCATCCACTTGTGTTTTGTTTAACTAACGCCCCTGCAACGTTCATGGAGTTGATGAACGGGTTGTTCCAAACTTATCATGATTCCTTTGTGATATGTTCATTGACGACATCTTGGTGTACTCCAAGACTAAGGGAGACCAGGATCGACATTTGAGAGAAGAGAAACTCTATGCCAAGTTTTCAAAGTGTGAGTTTTGGCTTGATTATGTGGCATTTTTTGGACACGTGATGTCCAAAGAGGGTATTAAGGTACATCTAGCCAATATTGAGGCATTGAGGGGTTGGACCTGACCTATATCAGTTTCGGGGATCCAAAGTTTTGTGGGACTTGCGGGCTATTATCGACGATTTGTGTAGAGCTTTTCTACTATTGCAAGCCTTTGAATTCAAAAACTTCCATAATTCACAACTTTTAACTCAATGTTCAAATCAAATTTAAAAATCCAATCAGAAATGACTCTAGGTCAGTAACGAGAGGGGTAAAATGGTAATTTTATGAAAGTTTCTAAAAATGATCTTCTTGGTCATTACAATACAGATCCACAAGGTCTCCTTGACCCGAAATCCATGAAAGTCATAATAAATTAACTTAAAGCTAAAAATATTCCAAACTACCCTCTAGACTTATGAAAATTCAACCAAGACTGTACCTAGGCCTAAAATCATACTCCGAATCAAATGAAATTGTCAAAACTATAATTCGAGTGTCCGAATTTTGAACATTGACCAAAGTCAACTCAAAGTATAAATTCACTTTAACTTCACCTCAATGCCTCAAAGCCACGAAACAACTCCAAAGTAAAAGATGGCAACACTTATAGACCAAATTCAACATTTCAGAGCTGATGGAATAGACGAAAGTTCCAAAACTAAAAAGTTTAAAAAACTGACTTTAACAACTTCTAACCTCCCAAAACTGACTTTAAAAACTTTTAACCTCCCAAAACTAAAAAGTTCCAAAAACTATAACTTTCAATCAATTTCAAAAACAAATTTCATGAACTGCTCAAACATGACTGAAGGAAACTATTGGAAGGGGGTAAAATTGTAATTTTATAAAAAATTACTTTAAGGGTCATTACAATGCTTGTCTTTCTATTTGGTCCAGTCTTATCATCTTGACCTTTATCATGAGCACCACATCATACAATTTGAACGTATTCACTAAGAAAATCCTACCATCGTTGATCGTATTACAAGAGTCTGACTCTGATACCATATTTATCACAATCAAATTTCAAATGAGGTATTGTTTGTGTTTGTTACACCCCGTAGAAACTAGTTGGACCAAGCTAGGATCTAATAGAAGCTTGTAGGTGATTTTAGAGCCTCACATGTTAGTTTATAGTTGGAAACTTATCTAAATGATGAATAATGGATTTTGAAGTTAGTTTGGTGATTTTAGAGGTCAAACGTCAAGAAACGTCTATAATGTCCGGAAACTAGTCATTTGAACTAGTGTGTTCTAGTGTCTTGTCGTTTAAGTTTGGTGTATTTTTTTAGGGCTAAAACTTGTAGATATGGTTCCCCTACTTAGATAGACATGTTTAGGGGTTAAACGTTTGGGTATGACTACCCAAAGACCACTCGAGGGGTCCTTGAGAAGGACCCCAAAAACAATCCACTAAAGCAGCCTTTGGTGGTCTACGGTTGCTATATACGTTTGGTAGATCAATCCACACTCCGTAGGTCATGGGCGTGGATGAGGACCTAGCCTAGGTAGGCTTTCCTTCTATTATGAGCCCCAACCCCAATCTACGGAGCCACAGTACTGCCCGTAGACCCATCCACGATATGTGGATGGGCAATCGTAGATGCTGCCAACTTTCGGAGTGCTAGTTTTAATATGATGATTTGAAGTTTAGTTGGTTGATAGATTAAGGGATTAGGGGGTTGGTCAGTTAGTTAGTTAATCACATATTTAAGCTAAAAATACCCTAAATTAATTCATGGAATTGTTTGGGACCAAGACCCCCAAAGCAGTTCACTACGACCGTTTTGAGGTGACCTAGGAATGGCCATTGACGGCCAGTAGGTTGGTTGACACCCCGTAGGTCAAGAACGTAGGTCCATACTTAGTTTTTTTAAAGCCCTGCAACATTTAGACTCCCAGCTTCATACCACGACACCAAACCACGGACTGTAAATCAATCTACGGTCCGTGGATGGCCAAACGTAGATGCTGCCAGTTTTTCAGCTGTTCGTTTTAAGTTAGAAGTTAGGGGTTGGGTTAGTTGTTAATTATGGGTTAATATAGGTAAGTTAATGAGTTAAATTAACACCTATATAAGTAAAATAGACCCCCCGAACTAATCACTTTAAGTCAACCATCTAAAGACCCCCAAATTACTCTCTAAGAAATCCTCTCTCTAGAAGAAGAAGAAGAATAGGGGCAGCATCTAGGTCGTTTCTCCTTTGGATTCAAGCTTTCTATAGGGATTTGATTGAAGGTATGTAAAGCTTCTTCGTCCATGGGTTCTTCCACCCATGGAACCCCCATTGATACCCCTCAATTATGAATCCAAAATACCCCAATCTAGCTAGGGTTGTGATCATATTATGGGTAAGGCTTGATTGTGATTCCAAAGTAGTGGCTAGCATTCAATTATGTTTGAATTATATTTTTATGATGATTATATGATGTTTTCATATGAATTCCTTGATGAGCCCCAATCTAAGTTTATGAAGGTGATCATTGTAGGTTTAGGCCATTAGAGGCAAGATTGAATGTTCTAAATTGATCTTCCTATTTCAATGTCTTGAATGTTAATTGATCATAGTTAGGATCATGTAAATTTTAATTGGACTAGACCTTGTTAATTAGGGTGGATCTTGACTTGTGAAGTTTGAATTAAACCTTAAGATGAATTATGGCTAGGTTCACCTACTAGTAAGGAATGTGATGTGAATTGCTTGAAAGAAACCTATTTACTTGAGTATCTTGTAATCTAGATTGGAATGAGGATATAATGAATTGAGTTGGTGATGAAGCATGAATAGAATGGCCTATGACTATGACTTGTATTGGTTTATATTGTGTTCTTAGGTTGTTGTGTTGGTTGTAGATCTAGGTCTTTGATAAATGAAAGTGATTGAATCACTTGAGCATGGATGGATTGTCAAGGATTTACTTCCATGACAGAAAAATGTTAAGCAAGGCTTAACTAGTAAACCTTGGGGTGTATGCTTGGCTCCAAGTGGATATGACAATGGGAAGGAGTGCCATACGGGTCCAGACTCCAAGAAGAAAGGAGAGCCACACCAAGTAGATGTCAGGGCTATCCAAGAAAAAGGGGAACTCTTACATAGTAGAGTGTGGGTTTTCCTAAAGTTAGGTCTTATGAAACGGGATCCTTCACGTAATTGAGTCAAGGTTTCCTAGTAGAGGTCTCCATATCCTAAGGAGTAGGATGTGCTTGAGAAGTATCTCATAGTGTCCTTAGCATAATGAACTAAGACTTACTTAATGAAGTAGCTCGTAGTGTTCATGAGTGTAACAAACTTAGACGTACCAAGAGTGATATCTCATAGTGTTCATGAGAATATATGGACTAAGGCATGGTTAAGGAAGTATCTCTTAGTGTCCATGTGTTTTAGATAACTTAGACATACTTAAGATAGTATCTCTTAGAGTTAATCTACTGAGGAACTAATATGTGTTTGAGATAGAGTACCTCATAGGGTTCTAAATCTAAGAGAGGAACTACGTTTCAAACCAACAAGAAAGTGTGAAAAGGACCTAAAAGTAACACCTAGCATGATTAGTACTATGGGATGCTATGAGTGCATTGCACAAGGTATGACCTAGGGTTACCAAAGAAGAGCTTTGTGATAGGATTGGACTAGAGTTACCTTTCCTAGTTATAATTGACTAAAGATGAGAGGTTTCTTAGTTTGAGAGTTAAACTAATAATACGGCCAAGGTAGGGTGAATATGACTAAGATGACTTCAAGAATAAGCTTAGGGTGAAGGGTAGTATGGTATACCTTTCATTCATTGCACAAGTGTGACTTGAGGTTACCTAGAAGTATGACATCCTTATGGCACAGAGGATCTTAAAAGATGACCATCTACCTAGGTTATGATTAATATGACAAAAAGACCTAAGTTTTGAATATGAAGAGTGGGCTATGAACAAGAATGACTAAAGAGTGGTACTTAGCTTGGATGCTAGTATGGGATGCTATCCTTGCATTGCACAAGTATACTTGGAGGTGGTTTGTAGAAGTAGTCCTCTTGTAGTATGAAAAGACCTAAGGTTGAAGGATGTGACTATGAGAACATAAGTAGAGGCTATCTTCCGAACTTGATATATCTCATATGCTTATTAACTATCTCTTAAGTTGACTTATGTTATAAGATGCCTATATGGGAAACTATGCTATGGTTATGATGGTTATGTTATGATTATATTATTATTTATTATGCAATGTCGTATGTTAACTAACCATTTGAGATGCTCTTATTGTGTTATTTAGCTTTCATACTTTGTACCTTTGTACTAACGCATATTGCCCACATTCTAACCAAAAGTAGGGTTGGATCTTTGAGTTGCTATTGGAGGCTAGAGTTTCAAGGAGTTAGAAGATTGAAGAATTTGGTGAGTCCTCATAGCTTCGAGGACAACAACCACATTTCCTTTATGTCTTTATTTTTATGTTTTAGACTTTGTATGCGCTGTGTCCCGAAGACTTTTATTCATGAGTTTAAATAGATGGTTTGAGACAATGGTTCTAGTAAAGACTTCTGGTTGATTTTATGAAATAAGGCATTAATTGTAAAAGTTTTTAATTTTCCCGTATTCTCTATTGTCTTATGTTATGAATGTGCTAAGGGCTTGTATGCGACCCCTTGGGGGTCAACTACACCATGTTACAACTAGGGGGTGCCCTCAGGTCGTGACAAACTTCGTATCAGAGAATAAGGTTTTTTGGGATAAACATTTAGGATTTGTCTCGAACCATGTCTAAGTAGAGTCTTATTCATGGTTTGAGTCGCGACACATTTATGAATAGGAGGCTATTGGATGCTTAGGTAAAGTCTCACTTCTTCATTCTCTTGGTTGTGCCATAGAGTTTGGCTTTAGTAGGCCCTTTTTCTAATTTGTGTCGTTTTTTTTCAAGGTATGGCTAATACAAGGGCTAATGCTAGGAGAGTTGTGGACGGTGATGAGGAGCAAGAGGTTCCTATTCAAGCTCCACACCAATCTCCTCCTCAAGTTCCTAATGAAGCAGGGACTATGACTAATGTGGAGATAAGGGCGGCTCTCCAAATATTAACTCAAGCTGTGACGGCCCAATTCAATAGGGAAGTAGTTGCTCTGGCTAATAATGTGAATACGGTTGCTTTGAGGGTGAGAGTGTTTTTGAGGATGAACCCTCTGGAGTTTCATGGTTCCAAGGTGGAGGAAGACCCTCAAGGTTTCATAGATGAGGTGTATAAGGTGCTTCCTATCATGGCTTTGACTACGGTAGAGAAAGTGGAACTAGCCGCTTACCAATTGAGGGATATAGCTCCAATTTGGTATGAACAATGGAAAGATAATAGGCCGTTAGGAGCGGGACCAATAGAGTGGGAAGAGTTCAAGGAAGCATTACTTGATAGGGTTTCCCCACTAGAGTTAAGGGAGAGGAAGATGCAAGAGTTCATCAACCTCCGCCAAGGAGGTATGAGTGTGAAGGAATATAGCCTCAAGTTCACCCAATTGTCTAAGTATGCCCTAACCCTAGTGGCGGACTCAAGGGCTAGAATGAATAACTTCGTAATGGGAATGTCCGAATTAGTGGAGAATGAGTGTCGTTCGGCAATGCTCATCCCTAGTATGAACATTCCAAGCCTTATGGTTCATGTCAAACGAGTTGAGGAGCAAAAGCGCCAGAAGATGAATAGGGAGGTAAAGAGGACTAGGACCAATGAAGGGAACTTTTCTAGTGCTAAGTTCGATTGGCAAGATAGGCCTAGAACTAAACCAAGATACTCCGGCCAAGATTCTTCCAACACCTCTAGGTTTGATAAAGAGAAAGGTAGTGGGTCTTCATTTACCAAGACTACTTGCCCCAAGTGTGGGAGGAGTCATTATGGTAAGTGCCTTGCCGGCACAAATGGTTGCTTTGGGTGTGGGAAGGAGAGGTACAAGATGAGATATTTCCCGTCTCTTAAGGCTAAGGGAAGGGAGGATAAGAATGTTACTCCTAGTAACCCGGAGGAGGGTACTCAAAACAAGAATAGGTTGTATGTTCTCCAATCCAAGAATGATCAAGAGTGATCTCCTCATGTCCCTTTCCGGTATGTGTTTCTTTCATATTTTTAGAAAATTTCCAGATTTCTTGTCTTATTGTGACTTGTTATGAATTAATGTTTGGAGAAGTGAGTAGGCTTACCCTAAGTGGGGGATAGTGTGCCTACCTAGTGAGTTGTTGAGTTGCCTTATGTATGTCTAGCTTGGAATTTAAATTTCCTTGGATGGGTGTGTGCATGTAGAGATAATGCATACACGATGGGCTTCTAGTTTTGAGTCATCAATCCTTATGTGTTTTAAGTGTCATTCGGGGACGAATGTTCCTAAGTGGGGGATATTGTTACACCCCGTAGAAACTAGTTGGACCAAGCAAGGATCTAATGGAAGTTTGTAGGTGATTTCAGAGCCTCACATGTTAGTTTATAGTTGGAAACTTGTCTAATTGATGAATAATGTCTTTTGAAGTTAGTTTGGTGATTTTAGAGGTCAAACATCAAGAAACGACTATAACGTCCGAAAACTAGTCATTTGAAGTAGTGTGTTCTAGTGTCTTGTCGTTGAAGTTTGGTGTATTGTTTGAGGACTAAAACCTGTATAAATGGTTCCCCTACTAAGATGGACATGTTTAGGAGTTAAACGTTCGGTTATGACTCCCCAAAGACCACTCGAGGGATCCTTGAGGAGGACACAAAAACAGTCCACTAAAGCAGCCTTTGGTGGTCTACGGTTGCTCTCTACGTTCAGTAGCTCAATCCACGCCCCGTAGGTCATGGGCGGGGAAGAGGACCTAGCCTAGGTAGGCTTTCCTTCAATTAAGAGCCCCAACACCAATCTACGGAGCCACAGCACTGCCCGTAGACCCATCCAAGATCCGTGGATGGGCAATCGTAGATGCTGCCAACTTTTGGAGTGTTAGTTTTAAGTTGATGATTTGAAGTTTAGTTGGTTGATTGATTAAGGGATTTGGGGGTTGGTTAGTTAGTTAGTTAATCACCCTTTTAAGCTAGAAATACCCTAAATTAAGTCATGGAATTGTTTGGGACCAAGACCCCCAAAACAGTTCACTACGACCGTTTTGAGGTGACCTACGGATGGCCATTGACGGCCAGTAGGTTGGTTGACACCCCGTAGGTCAAGAACGTAGGTCCATACTTAGTTTTTTTAAAGCCCTGCAACATTTAGACTCCCAGATTCATACCACGACACCAAACCACGGACTGTAAATCAATCTACGGTCCGTGGATGGCCAAACGTAGATGCTGCCAGTTTTTCAGCTGTTCGTTTTAAGTTAGAAGTTAGGGGTTGGGTTAGTTGTTAATTATGGGTTAATATAGGTAAGTTAATGAGTTAAATTAACACCTATATAAGTAAAATAGACCCCCCAAACTAATCACTTTAAGTCAATCATCTAAAGACCCCCAAATTACTCTCTAAGAAATCCTCTCTCTAGAATAGAAGAAGAAGAAGAAGAGGGGCAGCATCTAGGTCGTTTCTCCTTTGGATTCAAGCTTTGTATAGGGATTTTATTGAAGGTATGTAAAGCTTCTTCATCCATGGGTTCTTCCACCCATGGAGCCTCCATAGATACCCCTCAATTGTGAATCCAAAATACCCCAATCTAGCTAGGGTTGTGATCACATTATGGGTAAGGCTTGATTGTGATTCCAAAGTAGTGGCTAGCATTCAATTATGTTTGAATTATATTTTTATGATGATTATATGATGTTTTCATACGAATTCTTTGATGAACCCCAATCTAAGTTTATGAAAGTGATCATTGTGGGTTTAGGCCATTAGAGGCAAGATTGAATGTTCTAAATTGATCTTCCTATTTCAATGTCTTGAATGTTAATTGATCATAGTTAGGATCATGTAAATTTTAATTGGACTAGACCTTGTTAATTAGGGTGGATCTTGACTTGTGAATTGAATTAAACCTTAAAGATGAATTATGGCTAGGTTCACCTACTAGTGAAGAATGTGATGTGAATTGCTTGAAAGAAAACTATTACTTGAGTATCTTGTAATCTAGATGGGAATGAGGATATAATGAATTGAGTTGCTGATGAAGCATGAATAGAATGGACTATGACTATGACTTGTATTGGTTTATATTGTGTTCTTAGGTTGTTGTGTTGTCTGTAGATCTAGGTCTTTGATAGATGAAAGTGATTGAATCACTTGAGCATGGATGGATTGTCAAGGACATCCTTCCATGAGAGAAAAGTGTTAAGCAAGGCTTAACTAGTAAAGCTTGGGGTGTATTCTTGGCTCCAAGTGGATATGAAAATGAGAAGGAGTGCCACATGGGTCCGGACTCCAAGATGAAAGGAGAGCCACACCAAGTAGATGTCAGGGCTATCCAAGAAAAAGGGGGAACTCTTACGTAGTAGAGTGTGGGTTTTCCCAAAGTTAGGTCTCATGAGACGGGATCCTTCACGTAGTTGAGTCAAGGTTTCTTAGTAGAGGTTTCCATATCCTAAGGACTAAGACATGCTTGACAAGTATCTCGTGGTTTCCTAAGCATAATGAACTAAGACTTACTTAATGAAGTAGCTCGTAGTGTTCATGAGTGTAATGAACTTAGACATACCAAGAGTGGTATCTCATAGTGTTCATGAGAATATATGGACCTAGACATTCTTAAGGAAGTATCTCATAGTGTCCATGTGTTTTAGATAACTTAGAAATACTTAAGATAGTATCTCCTTTAGTTAATCTAATGAGGAACTAATATGTGCTTAAGATAGAGTACCTTATAGGGTTCTAAATCTAAGAGAGGAACTAGGTTCCGAACAAAGAAGAAATAGTAAAACGGACCTAAAAGTAATACCTAGCATGATTAGTATTATGGGATGCTATGAGTGCATTGCACAAGATATGACCTCGGGTTACCAAAGAAGAGCTTTGAGATAGGATTGGACTAGAGTTACCTTTTCTATTTATAATTGACTAAACATGAGAGGTTTCTTAGTTTGAGAGTTAAACTAATAATACAGCCAAGGTAGGGTGAATTTGACTAAGATGACTTCTAGAATATGCTTAGGGTGAAGGGTAGTATGGGATTCCTTTCATTCATTGCACAAGTGTCACTTGAGGTTACTTAGAAGTATGACATCCTTATGGCACAAATGATCTTAAAAGATGACCATCTACCTAGGTTATAATTAAGATCACAAGAAGACCTAAGTCTTGAATATGAAGAGTGGGCTATGACCAAGAATGACTAAAAAGTGGTACTTAGCTTGGATGGTAGTATGGGATGCTATGCTTGCATTGCACAAGTATACTCAGAGGTGGCTTGTAGAAGTAGTCCTCTTGTAGTATCAAAAGACCTAAGGTTGAAGGATGTGACTATGAGAACCTAAGTGGAGGCTATGTTATGAACTTGATTGGTCTCCTATGCTTATTTACTATGTCTTATGTTGACTTATGCTTATATGATACTTTTATGGGAAACTATGTTATGGTTATGATGGTTATGTTATGATTATGTTATTATCTCTTATGCTATGTCTTATGTTAACTAACCATTTGAGATGCTCTTATGAAGTTATTTGTCTTTCATACTTAGTACCTTTGTACTAACGCATATTGCCTACATTCTAACCAAATGTAAGGTTGGAGCTTTGAGTTGCTATTGGAGGCTAGAGTTTCAAGGAGTTAGAAGAGTTGAAGAATTTGGTGAGTCCTCATAGCTGCGAGGACAACAACCACATTTCCTTTATGTCTTTATTTTTATGTTTTAGAATTTGTATGGGCTGCGTCCCAAAGACTTTTATTCATGAGTTTAAATAGATGGTTTGAGACAATGGTTCTATTAAAGACTTCCGCTTGATTTTATGAAATAAGGCATTGATTGTAAAAGTTATTAATTTTCCTGTATTGTCTATTGTCTTATGTTATGAATGTGTTAAGGGCTTGTATGCAACCCCTTCGGGGTCAACTACGCCATGTTACAACCAGGGGGTGCTCTCGGGTCGTGACAATTTTGGATTTGTATCTTAGGGCTACTTCATCATAAAGTCCTTAAATATATGTATCATGTTAACTTATTTTATGTTTTATATGAAAGTTCACATTTTTCTCCCTTTTTAATATGATGTTGTCAAAGGTATAAAGTGTATCCCGTCATTAAATGTTTATCACTTTATAAAAGATAAAGACTACTGCAAAGTACGTTTAAGGATTTTGGGGTGACAATCGATGAGTAATTTTTTTATGTACTCATTTTCAACTAGGTAATAAAATTATTTATTACCAAAAAAATATTTGATAACTTAGGCAAATAAGGAAAAACTAAAAGTAAAGTGATAAGTAAAATAGTATTAAATACTCTACTTAATTGGACGCATTTTGTTTTATAGTATTTGTAAATATCAAAATTTTATGAGACTCTACAAAATGTGTTTAATTTCAATTAGGACTCTACTACACGTGTTAAACTTCAGTTAGGTTCTTGGAGGCTTTTCAATCCTAAGACCTAGTTCATGCATATATAAAGGTTAACATATTTCCCTTAAAAGGCATCTCGACTATCTAATAAACTCTTGGGATATTCATAAAGGATCAACCCAAATTATCTTCAGTTCAAGAAATACACCAGTAACGACCCTCGAATAACGGTAAAACTCAGAGGAGAGAAGATACATGAGATAAACAAATTTGTACTGATTATTATTTATCAGTAAAATTATGTTTCTTAATGTATATTTTTTGTGATTGCAATTTACTTTCTATCACTTTAATATTTGTTACAAGAAGTATGAAATTTCCTATTTTTGAATAGAAGGAAAAACTTTTCATATATAATATGAATTAAGACAAATTATTACATTCTTAGAGATTTAGACATTTTAAGAAAAGAAGTTATGAGTTGCTATCCATGTTACTGTTGTGGATTAAAAATTCTGAGAGGTAAACGATTAGTATTTTGATATTTTTTTTCTTTTATGAGACTACATTGATGGCCTTATTAGTCCAACATTTAAACCACTTTGCTAAAGTTGACTTTTCTAATCAACATTTGAATTTTACATTAACTTGACCTATGAAATTTTGGAGAGTCTTCATCCAAATGTAATTGATCTTTCAAAACTCCATTTCTATAATCTGAGATATTTAAGATTAAATTTTTTAAATGTCTTCATTCTTGATTAAATTTTAGTTCAAGTCTTTGATAAACATAGTATATTTGAGAAAATATTTGTTTGTCTCTCAATTTCAAAGTATTTTGTGAAGGATGAGTGCTCTTATCAACAGTGTGGGGATCAGTTTATTTATCTTAATTTGATTTGTCAGGATAATTTTTTTGGTGATCTAAAATGAAAATATCAAGTCCTAAATTAGGTTGTAGGTTAATATGAGAATAATATATTAAAATATAGACCATTTATCTCTTCACTATCATAATATTGAAAATGGAGCCAGAGGCAAAGAGAAAAATAATTATTAAATGACCCAAATAAATAAATTAAAGATAATACTTTTTTGAACATAAAATTAGAATTTTATTATAGAATTTTTAATATGTACATGCTGACACATAACAATAGCTCTTTTGTAAAAGCAACCACATATATATAATAAGTTTGTAAAGATTTTTTAACAAAGAAACTGAAAAAAATGATTAGGAGGTGTTTTGCCAATGACTTTGCAGTGACCTCCCGTACAATTTTGCTTGCAAATATTATCACATTTGGTATCATATTCACTGCCAGGAATGCAACGTCCAATGTGATTGTCGGTGCAATAGTTCAAACCATCTACTTGAAACAAACTTGAAATTGGAATTTCTTTATATGCATTTTTCATATCTATTTCAAAATGTTTTGAAGTAAGGTAACATAATAAAATATGAAAGAAAAAGAAATATCAGTTAATTATTTGTGAATTTTCGTGAATTAAAATAGATTTATTATTATATGAAACTTTAAATGATGATTTGCACACTTCATTAGTTAGTGAAATATAATAAACTATTATAAGAATTTTTAATATAAGAAAAAATGTTTGTAGATAGAAGAAGCAAACTTGTTGATGCTATCAACATAACTAGGAGAATTGAAAATATCAAACTATTCAATTTTCCCATCTTTTCTTTTAAATTATATTGTATTTCTTCTTTAAGAATCAAACCAACTTTTATAGAAAAAAAAAAGACCAGTATAAAAATGGTAATATGATGATTTTCTTCACAATATTTTTCTTTTACTGATTTGCTACTTAATAATAAATTCATTTAATTACCAAAAAAAAATTGATTAACCTGACATTTAAGGAAAAATAAAAAATAGAGTGACAAAAAAAGTAATATATGACTCTACTTAATCAAATGCATTTGTGTTATATTTTATGAAATTCCCTAATTTTTTTATATAGAAGTCAAAACTTTTCATAAATAAAAGGATAAAGATAAACTATCATCATCCTTGGAGATATAGACATTTTAGGGAAATAAGTAATGGGTTAATATGCATGTTGTTGGTGTGGATTTAAAGCCCTAGAGTTTCGACTAGATTTCTTTTCGAGGGGGTAAACTATCAATATCTAATTTGATTTAGATTATTATTTGTAAATTATAATATTGAGGGAAATGCATTTATGGTCTTAGTCCTAGATTTTAATCATTTCGCCAAGGTTGACTTTTCAAATCAACATTTGAATTTTACAATAATCTAACGTAATCATAGTAAATGATATTATGAGATATTTAAAACCTAAAAGTTCACAAAGTCCTCATTCTTTATTTAATTTTATGTCAAGTCAGATTCTGATAAATATAGTGTAGCTAAGGAAATATTTAAACTTGATATGTTTTACAATACTCTAGTTCGTATATCGAGATTTTTTGAATGGATACCTAGCTTGACTGACACACTCAAATTACACCTCCCTAAATAAGTATAAGTGATCATTGTCAAGTAAAGAACCCAACTTGTAGGTTGGGGTCAATCCCACGAGGAATATGGTTAAGACTTAAAATTAACTAACATTTATATCTTTTTAGTCAAACAATTTCTAAGAGAAGTAAATAGGGGGAGTTTGTAAGCAAGTAACAGATTTGAATGTTGAAGTAACAAGTAAACAAAATTCAGACTTTGTTTTTATCAATATAAGAAGGAAACTAGGGCATATGTGTTCCCCACAAGCTCTTAGCACAGTAAGCCTAATAATAGTAATCCTTTCCTAGTGTTTCACATGCAAAGTTGGTAATTTGTGTATCCCTAAGTGATTAGTCCTCCAAATAGGGAATTTAACCATGCACCTTGGTCCGGCTACGGGTGTATGCTTTACTAACCCTTACCTTTTACCTCAAATTAATTATCACATCAATGTATGGTTTATTTTTCACCCTAAATCCAATTGACATTAGACTATTAGATAGCATCCAATAAATCTTTGTTGTTTAATCCTTTTCTCATTCATTACCTCCTTGGTCCGGCAGGTAAGAATGAGGTGAGTTATAACGCGTGCACTTGTTAAAAAGACTTCTAAACGAAAGGATTAACAATAGATGCATAAACATTATTCAAGAATTACTAATTATTATTCCTACTTTGTTAATTGCTCATGGTTCCCACAACCCTAATTGTGGATTTAGAAATACATATTTAATAGTTCATAATTCATAATTAGGTTAGAAGAATTCATGACTTACAATGAGAATAGATGAAAATCCAAATCATGAATTGAAATTCAAAGTGAAAATTGTCGAAAATGAAATCCAGAAATTTAATTTCTAAAAGTTTGTAACTTAATTCCCAAAGAACAAAAACTAGAAGTTTACAATAATGTCTAACCTCCAAAAATGAGTATTACGACTCCTATTTATAGAAAACCAATCCTAACTTAAATAGGAAACAAAATAAGGAAATAAAACTGCTTAGACGCAGCTTCTGTCAACGGCACAACCTACGAACCTTGGGTCTACCAACGGTCCGTATGTCCCCTTCTATGGTCCAATACTTAGAAAATAAAATAAGGTACTAGAATTCCAACTTTTTGATCTTCAATCGACTTATGTGCAGGACGGGTCATGGGTTGGCCTACGATACGTCGATGTCTCCGTGGGTCCACACTTGGTCAGACTTCCCTAATATTCCACCTACGCTTGCCGACTTGCGGTTCATGGATTGGACTACGGTCCATCCTGTCAGTTCGTGGTTTGAGTTACTGAAACTGTACTTTTAGACAAGGACCTACCAAGGTATGGTGGAGGATGTCTTGGTCCAACTGGGATCATTAGTATCCCTTGTTGATTTTGTAGTGCTTAATTTTGAGCCGGAGCTAGAGGTGTCATTTATTCTTAGGATACCTTTCTTGGCCACTGGGCATGCTACGATAGATGTAGCAGTCGGTCAACTAACCATCAGATCCCATGATAAAGTGGAAGCTTTTGATATGTATTAAGCTCTTAAAGTGCAGGTTGTGTATAAAGAGTTGTCGGCCATTCCAGTGATATATCTTCTAGCAGAAGTTCATTACATTGCGTCCAAGGATCCACTACAGTATGTGTTAATAGGGAACTATATCTATGATAATGCTGAAGCATAGGAAATGGTGCAATTAATTGAGGTGTCTTGTGTGGGCATCTCAAGAGATCATGAGGAGCCATTGATAGGGTTTTGGGTCCTCCACCTAAGCCTTTAATTGAAGAAGCACCCATGCTTTAACTAAAGACATTACCATCTCACTTTAGGTATGTATTATTAGGTTAAGACAAGACATTACTTGTGATGCTGTCTGCCGATTTTTCTGAATTACAAGTTGAAGCAGCATTGACTATATTGAAGAGGAGGAAGGCAACATTGATTATATCCTATGTGATAAATGCTAAGTGGATTGTATGGGGCCTCTTAGGGTCCTCTATGCCATGTTAAATCTAGGGTGTACCCTTGGGTCGTGACAAACTTGGTAATTATAGTACAAGTTTAAGAAAGGTCATAGGATGTCTCATAAGCCACGCAAGTAGAATCTTGTTCATGAGTATGAAACGTACCACATTTATGAATAAGAGGCTACAAGATGATTAGG